>JBAFWW010045084.1:25139-36055 GCA_036873685.1 Agapornis canus
GTTGCTGAACGTGGCAAAGGGAGCTGTGAGTAATGGAGCTAACAGAGCAATCTGTTCCAGAGCCACCGTGAAATCTTCCATTGTTTGGGGAACGAAACAGCCCATTCTCTGCATGAAAGGGGAAGTCACGCTTGGGAACTTGATTTGTTACAATGATCTTCTCTAATGCATTGCACTACTAGTGACATTCTTTGTCGCTCTTGGGGTCCTTTGTGTGCTTTGTCTCGGGTTTGTTTTCTTGCCAGGGAATTGAAACACCTCTGTGTGTAAGGAAGTCAATCTTCGATTCTTTTTAGCCCAGAAGTGTGCCTGCTACCAGGCTTCAGATCACAGGCAGCATTCCCAGTGGCACAGAACCAGGGTGTGAAAGGTTTGTTGATGATTTTGCCCCATCTTCTTATTGCAGTGTGAAGTTTCACCTGAAAATGAAGAGTGTTTGGGGAGCTAGGAACAGTGTTTGGAAGGGCATGGCTTCCGCAACACTCACATGATTGATAGACCGGAGCTAGTTGGATACTTCCTCTAACCTGAGACAGGACAAAGAAATATCTAACTTGTGAGTTCATCTGATTTAATCAGTACTAACCTGAATGCCCCCTCTTCCCCAAGGTCTGGTTTTACAGGGATCTCCTATGTGGACCACGTATCCCATAAATCCCAGGTGTCCTGTCTGGAGACTGGAACTGGGTCTTGAGCTGGTCCTCTGATTCCTTTATAGCTTTAAAAAGGCTCTGAAATGCGCCTGAGATGCTGCTGATAATGAGGAAGGGGTTAATTTTGATCTGGTTTTACTTGGTTTACTCTTAATTTTCTCTTTGCTCCTCAGAGGAATGTGGGCTTCAGCTTACGAGGAGTTAGGACTAGGCCAGACTCTCTTTTTAGACAAAACCCTGAAATTCCATGGAAAGATTTTACCCCTTTTGTCTGCTTTCCTGTCATTAAAAGGAGAGGCAGAGATTCAGCTGCAGGTCTATTACAGAGGTAGAAACGAGCTCTAAAGCTTGACTCTGGATCCTGATTCCCCCCAAAGCCTGTGCTGAAATTCAGACATAGGCTGGCATAATGAGTGCTGCTTAGAAATAATGCCATGCAGAGATTTCTCGGGCTATGCCTGGGCTAAAGTTTGGTGTTAATCTTGTGAAGTGCTGCCTGTGGGGTGTTGTTTCAGGGGTCATTCAGCAGTGTCTCGCCACAGAGAAGAGCACTATTGAACTCCTTGGAAAAGCTATGAAATTTCATACACTGGTTGCAACCCCAGGAGACTAATCCAGCCCCAAACACTATCACTCTTAGATTTGTGTTTCATTCAAGAAGTCATGAAGCAATCTATTTTGCCAGGGGAAAAGGAAAAAAAAAAAATAGAAAATCATTATTTTATCATCCCAAGTACCTTCCATGTATCACAAATGCTTGAGATCTTTGAGAAATCTCTCAGTTGTGCAGAAAAGCATTACCCTGGCTGGGAACTCAGCCTTGCTTTGGGTATTTCTGCTTGTCATTTTTACTTACATACAAATATTAATGAAGACCTAAATGTGCCCTTTTCCTGTTGCCCTTTATGTTTTGATAAAGATGGCTCATAATCCTACAGCTGTCTTTTTCTCCACTTTAAAAGGTTCTGGCTTCTTATTGCTGTCAGGATAATGCTGCATCATTCCACCTAACCACCAATAAATAGAAATGCAGAGCCATGACTTCTATTCGAAAGCATGCAGGCTCCTTTGTGCTGTTTCTGTATATATAAATCTATCTTCCAACTTGTAGCTGTAGTACAACATCTGAATTAAATCATGACTTATTCTTTCTATTAAAGCTGTGTTGTCCTTGCCATTATCCCCTTTTCCAGTAAACGAGTACAATGAAAAATTGATTCTAGCTGTATTGGACTGCAGCAAAATAACAAAAGATGATTGTTACATTATCAAAGACCTCTCTGCCTCCATAATATAGGAATCGAAACCACCTGCCTTTATCTTCTCAATCAATATTGCACCTGAGTCACATTTTCCTGGAAAACACTTGAAAGGTGTCCACTGTATGTTATTTAGATTTAACAGATGCATTATTCAGGCTGTCTTCATTTGTTTTGATTACCTGAGATTGCTCTGCCATCCTGGTGAGTTATATAAAGCCTGATATTAAATGCCACGCTAGACTAGTGTGTCAGTAACAATATCAGATGACTTCTCTTATGTGAAGCAGTGTGACAGCCAAACAAGTACACCGGGTGAAATGTATGTAGAAAACTTGTGCTCAACAGGGACAGCTCATTGCATGCTGCTCCCTGCCTAAAGGGCAGAGTGGGGCAGAGGCCTTCAGTTAATAGTTGCTGGGACAGAATGACCTCACTGGGAGCAGATTTGGGAAGAGCAAGAACGGACATTAGAGTCTGCATTTCCAGAAAGGATGAGTCCGTGTTGGATGCCTAAAACTGTCAGCTGTGCTTTACAGCCTTGCTTTTTAATATTGTTAACAGGCAATGCTTAAGAGCAGCTAATTTACTGCACGTCTCGGTAGCAGTCTGAAACTATCGAGCAGCTAGTAAGAACAGAGAAATAAATGTGCAGCTCTAGAGGCACGGCCATCATTTCAGCGTGTGCATTTGCATATTCCAGCTAATGCCTGAAGTCAGATGCCTAAAATTAGTAGATTTATTTGGATGTGTGGAAATAATTGTAATTTGTTTCACAGCAATCAATTTGTGCTGCTTTGATTTCCCTTTCTACAGAATTAAATTATTAAGGGGCAAATATGATTTTCGAGAGACTTTTTATCATTCCCTCTGCTTGAAGTTTTGTCAAGTTTGACATTCCACAGCCCAACATGCAGCCACGAGTAATAAATATTAAAAACCTGCAATCAAATAGAAAACAAATTAAGGATGAGGAGTGCAAAGAAATGAGGGACAGGAGGATAGTACCTTGCCAGGAAATGTCATCTTAATAGGGGCCTCTTTGCTTTATCCACTGCTTATCTGCATCCTTTCTGGATGGCAGTGCCGGTTTGAGTGAGGAGGCTGTGCCTCACAGGCTTTGTATAGACCCATATACAGAGGGCAGGGAGCAGGATGAAGGGTTGAGCCATAGTGATACCCCACTTGCAGCACTGTTTGTGCAGTGCTGGTGTCCTCAACATAAGGAGAACATGGAGCTGTTGGAGCAAGTCCAGAGGAGGCCATGAGATGATCAAGTGATGAGGTGCTAGCACAGCTGTCCTGGGCAATCATGGAGATAACACCATCTGAGGTTCACCTTGGCTTAGATGAGATCATGAGTGCCAGGAAGCTGATGTCAAGTGTTTTCAACCTTCAACCAGCAACATTGCTTTGGTACCTTGGCTTTCTCAGCTCCGCTGCCAGGGCAGCTTTGCTGGTGGCATTTTGAAGCTTCTATTTCTGATCCCAGCCAGAATGAAGGGAAGAAGAACAAGAAATTAAATGGGAAAAGCATGCTGGGCTTGGGTAAAGGCTATTTCCATTGGAAGTCGACCTCTGAGCATCCGTCCCTCTGCATGCTTATCTCCTGTACACAGTTGAATGCCTTTGCTGCCATGAGTGCTCAACGGGCTCTGCCTGCACCATGGGTTGGTGGGAAGGGGCTTTATACCTGGGTCTGTGAGAACCTGAAGTCCTACTGTCTGCAGAAATGAGCTGCTAAGCTGCTGCTTAGCTCCAGGCCTTAATGCATTCATATTTCCCTGTAAATGTAACTACCAGCTGAACTAAAATTTGAGCTTATGATGGGAGTCTGGCTTTCATTAAGGAGTTTTGTACCTATTTAAAAAATATATGCAGGAGCATGTTCTGATTATTTTAAGAACCTATGCAAATGTATTGATTTGCAGTAGGAAAAGCTCTCTGTGATGTGTTAATTAAGCCATTTAAATCATCCTGTTTGGTAACTGAAGCCCCAGCTCTGTTTACTGCATGGGTTAATACCCTATTACCCACCAGAGCTTTACACTTGCCCTTGGTTGCCTTTACCAGCAGAAAACCCTCCCACTGCTTGGGCTAGGTTTTGGTGGTTGTTGTTTTATGATGGGCCAAAGGGTGCCAGCTGCCTCTTCATCCTCAATAGACAAGGACAGGGTGGCCTTGTGTTGGTGGCAACAGCCATGCCAAGCTCTGCTGTTGATTGCTACAGATGCCTTAACAAATACTTATCAGCAGGCAGAGTTTTCACCTAAATACTTCTGCAAAGCACTGTTAGGGATATATTCTGTTTCACTCTCACCCTGAGTCAACAGTGGGGCAGATGTAATTGAAGATTAGACAGACCCTAAATTTCTTTCATGTCCTTGCACATGAATGTTTAAGGGCTGCTTTAAGGATAAACCAAAGGATATATTAACACATAAATCCTGCAGATCATTGTATTAGTTCTCGGGCAAACACACGCATGAAAGGGTGCTCAGGCACTGGAAAGGGCAGTGCTGGAGTCACTGGCCCTGCAAGTGTTCACACACCGTGTAGATGAGGCCCTCGGTGCCATGGGTTAGTGATGGCCTTGGCAGGGCTGGGAATGGTTGGACTCAATGATCTTAAAGGTCTTTTCCAGCCTGATTGGTTCTATGGACACACAACCTGTGATACTTGTTATACCAGAGCTGGGCAACTGAAGTACTTGGAAATAGTTGTAGATACATGGGGTTGAGGTCTGAGGTACCACAAGAGTTCCCAGGAAACCCTAGCTTGGGCTCTGCCCTGGAAAGGGATGCTGCAGAAAATAACACATTAGGTAAATGAGGTTCCTTTAACAGGTTCTCTTAATCAAAAAGTTGAGATGAACATTTTCTCTGGTGCATTGGCTTTTCCCTTCACCTGTGTTTGATGCTACTGTCATTTAAGCTTTCACCAGAGTCTTCTCAAATCTGTTTTTTCTTAACAGTAAAAAAGAATCACTCAGTAATTAAGGGATTATTTGATGCAGGAATAGTGCATACATCATCCATTAAGGCAAAACCACCCTGACTTTTGAAAGTCTTGCACACAATGCATGTGGTATTTGCCCATTTAAACAACTACAGGCTTCTGGATCAACAGCCCATTGTCTGAGCCTATCGGTACTATGTAGCTCAAACCCATAACAGTCCTGGTAGGCAACGCTGCATCCTTTCAGGGCAAATACAATGTTCTAAGACTTCCAGATGAAACTGGGGAAGAAAACCTCAACAACCCATTAAATGCAAATGTGAAGATGCATGTTTTAGTTCTCACATTTTACAAATGTAAGAGGTGCTGAATTTTACTGACAGTTTCCTTGGCAGCAAGTGAATGCCAAAGATGCACATGCAAATATTTGTCAGAATTGAATTCTCAATTTTGCATGCAGAAGAATTGCTCCAGAAGTGCTGGCATAGTCACTTGCTTGCAGAAGCAGCGCAGTGCCATAGGAGCATGTCTGGCCAATCCCAGGAAAACTCTGTATTTTCAGTTTCAAGTATTCTGATTAATCCATAGAGTAAAAAAGAAAAAAAGTAAAACATAGTGAAAAGAAAGTCACTGAATATATTTGAATAACAACTAAATTCAGGGTGGTGTGATTGGCTTATATATATTCCCTGAGCAAGGAGAGACAAAATTAATCAGATAAATTATTCATTTTGAATTATTTGTTCAGCTCTGTTTTTACAAGTGGAGGCCTAATGCTGCTGTCTGGATTCTGCAGTTCACTACCAAAGCTCTCCTCTCATGTGTCCCATTACCCTGATGGCCACCGCTTTGGGTCTGACTTCTTCACACATGAGCACTGCATTTGCTGAGGGGATGTATTGTCTATGAAACAGTTGCTAAAAGCAATTAGGCCTTGAGTAGCATTGAAAGTCTTAACGTGCTCATTGACCAAAAGGCATTAGAAATGTAATGTTGCCCATTTCTACTAAATCATTGCAACACAAATAGCTGCTCTGCCTTGGCCTTTGCTCAGAATGAGATTCAGGTTAGAGTGCACCAGCACATTTACCCCGAGAAGCACTCAGCCCCGCTGTCCTAATTGCACCCCAGATATCTAGACTGTATTTAGAGGATTTAATGGCTGTACTACCAAAAGTCTGTTAGCCTTTATTACATTTATTTTCAGCAGAAAAACTAATCGTTGTGTTCTCTGAGATAAATACAGTAATTAAAATATAATTCTTCTTTCTTTGATAGCAGTGCAATGTATGGTACTTGTCTGCAGTCTTGTTCCAAGCTCATACAGGAGGGGGAGGAGAAACTTGAACTGTTTAAGCACACATCACTCTTCTGACATTAATAATTAGAACCACAGAATTAACCAGGTTGGAAAAGACCTTTAAGATCATCGAGTCAAACCATCACCCAGCACTGCCAAGGCCACCACTAAGCCATGGCACCAACGTCCTCACCATGGTTTGTGAACCGTTCCAGGGATGATGATTCCACCAGTGCCCTGGGCAGTGATTCCATGGACAAATGATGGAATGACAATTGATGCTGCAGCACGGTCTTGCTGAGGGGAATTTGAAGCACCAAATGATATGTCCCTGCTCCAAACCTGTCTGTGAGCCTCCGGGCTTTGGTCAGTGCCTGGTACTCACGTTCCACTGCCCGGGCAGTGGCTCTGTGTATCAGCCCCAGCCTGGGCAGTGGCCAGGGCTGGTGCAGGGGAGGGTTGTGATGGGACCTGTGATACCTGGAGCAGTATGGTGAGCTCACTTCAGAAAAGCCACCAGATGATTGCGGATTTCATTGCCAAACCTGCCTGTATTTGAAATGCGAAAATACATGAATGTAAGTGGTGCTGTCAGCTCCCGAAAAATCACATCTTCTGCAGTCTGCAATACTTGTTCTGTTCCATATGTGGAGGGATTTTTTGTGCAATGTTCCAGGCAGAAAGTGAAAAGCTCTGCGGTGTACTGGCACGATGAAGCTATCTTGCAGGAATGCAGTGCTTTCCACTTAAAGTGACTTGCAGAAGTGGAAATATTATCCCCATTTTGCTGATGAAGAAACTGAAGCCCAGCGTTTCCTTTGAGTCACATCCAGCGAGGATGGATAAAGCCAAGAATGAATGTGCTGACACACAGGATTTCCCAGTGCCACCAGACAGGTTGTCTCCACTGGGAATGTTTCATTCTGACTTTTATAGTCATCTCCCTGATTAAAGTAACATCTTACTAACCATTTGATTTCCATAGGATAGGAAAAAAAGATAGATTGTCTGCCTTTGCTCCAATCTGCTCTCCAGAGCATCTCACAATGTGGTGGGAGACTTTGCAAGCTTTACTTGCAATGATTAGGCACAGCTAGAAGAGGCTGCGTCCTAAATTAACTGATGCAACTAGTGTATGCACTAAATCTGTAAATTTGCAGGTCTACAATATACAGAAGCCAGCAAAACGTGGCTCCTGGAAGCCTTATGTTGCCTGTAAGGAATCATTATAGCTTTGCTTAGAATTGTTAACAATTCAGTCAAATGATATGAGACGTAATTAGGTGAGTTATTGATGGATGCATATTAAGACCGACCTCCATTTCTAGGTTATTATGAAGCGTTACTGGGGCCTCTGAGCACATCAATAAAATCATTTATTTCTTCACATGGATACTAAAGAAGACTTAGAAAGATGCCATGTGCAGAAAGCTGCTTGTGCCAGTAAATTATATTTACATCTGCTGCATATGGATAGGCGGGATGCAGGCCAAGTATATGATGGTAGGAAGCAGCTTGCTGCTTCTGTTTTGGGAAAGTTCATCACGGTTGAGATTTTGGACAAATTGCATTCTGAATCAAACTACAAGAGAGAGCAGGAGATGAGCTCAAAACTTTGCTCCAGAAACTCCATTCAGAACAAGACACCACCTCATGTGTCTTAGCATAGAACTGTTTAGCTTGGAAAAGACCTTTAAGATCAAGTCCAGCCATAAAATATATCCACTGGAGTTTTGAAGGTGTTTTTTTGGCTGCTGATAGGAAGAGGGAGGAAGAGAAGATCTTGCACTGAGTTTTGCACTGAGTTCAGGAAATCGCAGGCGTAGAAGAGGTCCATCCTCACTGCAATTGGGTACAAAAATATTACAAAGGTATGACAGTCAAACTAAGCCAACGGTGAACCTGGGTTTCTGTGCTGGTTTGTGCCCACACTCAGTATAGACTAGACCAAATAAAGCTTTTGGGCAGAGTGCGAGGTTTGGATGAAGGATATAGATACAGAGGCAGACAAGATGATCTTAAGGTCCTTTCCATCCCTAACTATCCTATGATTCTAAGTGCAGTGATTTTCCTGGCCCAAAATCAGAGCTGAACAGAGCCCTCCCAGGAGGGTCCCTTTGCCTAGTTTCACACCCTTTTAGGCTCCTGTCCCACTGCACCTCCCTCTATACAGCACGGAATAACTTGGGGTGTTACTATTGGGGGCCGAGGTGCAATCTCTGCCCCCTCAGGAAAGTGCTTCCCCTGGGGCAGGAGGGGTCTGGGAAGTGGCTGCAGGGGCAGAGAGCAGCTTTTGCCATTGTTGCTTGTGCACTTTGCTCTGGAAGAGCAAGAAGCTGGACCTGCTTCCTGGTGCTGTACAGGGTGAGTGGGAACTGACCACTGGGTCTGGCTGATGCATATCAGAAACCCAGTGCAGTCTCTGCCATTACTTTGCAGTGCAGAAAGAGCAGCCTTTTCTTCAGAGAACAAGGTGAAAATTGGCTTCTGCTTTGTCTTCTAAACCACCTGAGATCAGCTTAGAGACTTGAGCAAGCAGAGCCAGGGCCCTGCAATGCAAATGATGTCTGAAATGGAGCTGGTTGGACCACTCTTCCTGCAGTCCTCTCCAAACTCCTGCAAGTAGCAGTGGGCATGGGGAAAACTGAGCATGGGATGGAGGACAAAAAGGGAGGACTTTTCTGTTATAGTGCTGAAATGTGTTGACTTGTAGTTGTTAATACTGGCTAAAAGGGTGTCAAGTGCTTTCAGGCATGGCTGCCAACAGGCTTGCCCAGAAAGCAGCCTGCCTGGCTTTGTCACAAAGCCAAGGACACTTACTGATCCCTGAGCTTTCCCCCCATCAGAAGGTCTCTGATCCCAACTTGGAGCATCCTGTGAAGATGGCACTGCCATCCTTTGCTGCCCCAGGCCCTATTTGTGGGCTGCCAATGGCACACACCTCTTTCTTCTGCAGATAATTCATTTTATACCGAGTATGGTATAACAGATCTCAATGGTATAGCAGATCTCAATGTAGTGGATGACAACCATTGAGGACTTTGCAACTCTAAAATAACATTTTCCTGCTACAGATATGGAATGGAGACCGGAGGTTACTGAAGGTCCTTTCCCAAGAGGCCAAAGCGAACCTGACTCTTCAGGCTGGAGGTAAAACTATAGTGAGCCCCACATCAACTTATAAAGGTAAATATGTATTTCACCAGTAAAATGCAAACGTGCCTGGTGTAGTTCTCCACAGCAGAGTCCTGCTGCTGTCCTTGTTGGTGCCTATCCAATTTTGGATTATGTTTGCCTCTGTGATCTAATGATTTTGACAAGTTAATTGCTGCCTGTTCTTGACAAGGCTGAAGCTACAAGGAATAAAGGAAAGAATGAAGAATAAAATGCTCCAGCAATGATATGGCATGGCAAACTACTTAACATATAGAGACTATTGAAAGTGCGAATATCAACGTGTATCTTTTTGTGCCCAGAGAAAGGATCTTAACATCTACTCTGTTGAGAACTGACTGAAGATCCTGGAGCAGCTGACTTGTGTGCTGTTGGAAGGAGGTCCATTTAAGCTAAAGCAAAGGGCCAAAGATTAGCCATCTAAGAACCTGCTAGAGATTTCCTTTCTGGGTCTTCAAGACACTGGTTGCAGCACCTCAAGTCAGCCCAGCACAGGTTATGCAGCCAGAGAAACCGCTGGAGCAGCTGATCCTGCAGCCCCACATGTGGGCTCCACTCCATCCTTCTCCTCAGCCTCTCTGATCACGCTGTTCCTGCTAAACCCTGCTAACAACTGGGTTACATTCCACAGGTGGTAAATACTTCGGGGCTTAAATTAAAGGAAATTTAAGAGAAATTGGCTAGAGAAATTAAAACTGCCTCAGGCAGTTTAACTTGTGCAGCAACACATACAGTACTTAGCACCCTAGATTTCATTATTCTTAACAGCATAACTGGAGTCCTATTTTCACACATTAAATATTCTTGGAGTTTTTTTCCCCAATGAGCAGACATGCGATGTTTTTTTCCCTCTGCCATCAACATGCATGCTTTGTCCTTTCAGAGACTTTCTTCGGATTGGAATACAGATTAGTTTTACCTAGGACTGAAAGAGCTCGATTCCTTGGGAAGGCCTCAATCCCTGTTTTTTATGGAAATGTGTAGCTTTGGGGGCTATGGGGAGCTGCTCCCTGCTTAGCACTTCTGAGAGGAGATCTGTGCAAGACTACACCGTCTTCACATCTCTTGGATTTCACAGACAGCGTGAAATATGACTGTTTGCCATGAAGAAAGAGTGTTTCTTAAGTAGGGATGGGCATGCTCCTGTGCTCCCCCAGGCCCATTGTGCAAATCCCTGACAGCATGAAGGGAAAGGAAGTATCAAAGCCTTACAAGAGGTAGGGACCAAACTACCAAGGCCGGCTGTCATGTGCCTGAGGTAGAGGTTGAGGATGTATCATTAGGAGACTAGCAATATCTGAGGTGTCTGCTTGTCACTGGGAAGAGTGAGGAGGGAAAAAGGCTTCCCAGTAAGCCCCCTGGCAGGCAATGTACCCAAGGAACTACCCACTGGTGCTAGACAGCTCACCAGAAAGCCATTTGCTAAAGCAGACCGAGGGAGGCCTACCTGGACATGGCGAGTTTTGGTGAGTTGCCAGTATTAACATCAAATAATCTCTTCACATTGCCACATCACTTGGAGCATTGTGTGCAGTGCTGGTGTCCTCAACATCAAAAGGACATGGAGCTGTT
>JBAFWW010045085.1:0-35593 GCA_036873685.1 Agapornis canus
CCTACAAAAAAATCCTTGGCTTCTCCAGTTAGCAAAAACACAAACCATGGTGTCCTCAGTGTTGGTTTGTGGGAGGGGGGGATCAGAGGATAGAAAACACAGTTTCTGTAAGTCTCTAAAGCACAACCCTGTTGTTCCTACTTCAAAGTTATGAGATTTATTGAATGAAGACTAGACAAGTCATTCATGCTTTTCTCCTGCATTCAGAAAGGCACTGATAGATTACAGTGTTAAGTATTTATCTCCCGGTTCTTAAAGAACAAAGCCTAATGTGCAGAAAGCGGAAGTCTCTGAACAGCAGAAGTAGCTGTAGACACTGCGATGCTAGGAAGATAGTGTAGGGCTACAGTTACGAATGAAAATAACTGCAATTAAGATGCAAAAAAGCAGTGGTACTACTAAGACAAGCACATGCACATCCATTCTTGATTTGACAACACAATCTAGTCTAGTTCAAATAGCCAAGCATTTAACAGGGGGACTCAGGGAGGAGGGGGGTGGAAATAAAATCTTCAAGAGGACAGCTGTGTCCTCATCTATAAAATAAGCAAGAAGAGAAAGATAAATACACATCTGAATCCATTAACTGAAGAGGAAACTCAAGTTGTTGTTTTAGAGCTACAGACCCTCAAGAAGAATAGTTTTCCATCTCACGTTACTTTTAAACCATCTGTTCTACTCTGCAGTTTTTATAGTTGAGTTCGGGAAAAAAGCTCCTCCTCACATGGATCAGCCCATTCACTTCCACCTTCCGAAGCTGTGTCTGCAGAGCTGGAGCTATCACTGGAGTAGATCTTCTTCCTGAAGCCATTTGGTTTTGCCTCAGCATTTATATCATCGGCACATCTTGCTTCATAAACAGAAGACACCTAAGGATTTAAACTGACAGTGTTGATGGGGAACAATACAGAACACACTTGCTTCTTTCTGGGCTGGGAGGTGATACAGTTCTGTAGCTGTTCAAGAGAGATGTCACAGCTACAGGGCAAGTCCTTCTCTTTCCTGACTCAGTCTGCTACACTGAAAGGACTGCAGAACAGCCTGAGGAAAAAGAGGGGATTTTTTTTCCTATTCCTTAATTTCAGGATTTGCATATAACAGCAAGAGAATCAAAAGTGAACTCAGAATGCATCATTAGCACAGGTCATGTTAGAAAGTCACTGTCAAACTCCTCTAGAACATTTGGTAGTAAGTATTAAGTATCAAGAAAACCCAGTGCAGATCTCACTGAACTTCAAGCAAACCCGATGTATTTTCAGCTGCATGAGTGAAGCGATAGCAAGCATGTCCCAGTGTAAATTTAAGCACTAGCATCACTATGAAGTTTAAAAGTGTATCAGTAAGTGCATATGAAATGTTTTCCCTACAGAAAACCCAGGGGTGTTCTGCTCATGAGCAGGACAGAGTTCAGCATGCATTAGTTATGCCTTTAGTTACAGGCCCCATCAGCCCGCTTCAGCTTACTGAAATTAGAAGCTGAGGAAAAGAAGACTTGTGCTTAACACAACAAGCAAAAGCCAAGTGTTTCCAAAGGAAACCAAGTTTGCTTAACTATTAGAGGTACAACTGTGTGTACGAAGGGCTGTACTCCTCAAAGCACAACACTTCACAGGATTTTCAGAAGGATGCTCAAGATGCAGAGGAGATTAAAAAAGCAAAGTAAAGAAAGAAAAGCTTTGGAAGGTTTTTGTAGGAACTTCATTTGAGGCCAGACTGAAAAGTGTGATGGAAGGAAAGATGTAGTAGCACACCCTTATGAAATAAGCAAAAAACCTCCTCCCCCAAACCAGTGCCAAACTTACCATATTAAAATCTAAAAGATGTTCATCATCATTGGATGTTTCCTTTACATCTGCAAATTCTCCTACACCATTCTCTCCCTTGGCATTTGTGTAACACTCTTACATTGTGTTTGTGGGGGTGTTTCAGAAGAAAAAAGGAGAAAAAACAGAAGTGAGGAAAACTGTTATTAACAGTTAGCAAAAATGAAAGCATCTCGAGAAGTATTCTTGTAATTCACACTCTAGATCACGTAACCTGTGCTTGGGGGGTGGATTTCATACTCTGATATCCTTTAAAGAGATAAGCATGATACCTTAGGGAAGCTGCATCAAATCTTACCCGGTTAACCAAATAATTAAAAACCTATTTAGTTAACGAGATCTAAAATAGTAAAGTACAAAGAGCAAGAATTACTTTTTTATTACAAATGCTTCAGTACATTTTTACACTGCACAGCATCCCAGACCATGCCTGTTTCTAGTCCCATCCCAAATATACTGCAACAGCACCCTGATCCTGATTGAAGCTCAAAACAAAGTTGATGTGAACAGCTATGGTTTCTACTTACCAGAGTAAAATTCCATATATAATATCAACATGTATTATATAGATGTGTATGGATTGCATGCATCAGTATCCATATATAAGAAACACCAATACAGAAAACTGGATACAGCTAAAGATTTGTGAAAGAATAACATCAGTTGTAAGACTAAAGCTCTGGTTTTACTAAACTTAAGTCTAAAAGAGGAAATCCTCACAGTTCTGCCACTGTATGAGGCAGGTTCTGGACTTGACAGTATTTTGTACTGTCTATTCTGTGTTCCTCTGAGGAGGTGAGGTGGTGGAGCACTGGCAGGTTCCGCTGGTTCACCAGTAGATGTCAGCAAAAAGATGACACAATTCACTCACAGGATTACTGAGGGTGAATTATGCACTCAGAGTGCCAGTCACTGCACTTGCTGTTAGACATATGTCTCTGCAGTTGTCACCGTGAAAAAAAATACTTGGCAAAAGGACACTAAATATCTTAACTTTGTAAATACTGAGCTTTTTCTAACACAGAAGGTTCTGTAACCAGTCAAAGTCCTGTCAGCATCGATCTCTGCTCTTTCACTGCGCAAGCACATTTCTGTAGTTGAATGAAGTCAAGTAAGATGTTCTTGAAAGTAATCCAGACTGTCCTAAACACTATTTTAAGGGCATTCAGGCACTGAGAACCATAGTTTAGTTGGTAGCACTTCACGGTACACTCCAAAAATAGTTCAGTAATAAATACTGGCTAATCTACTTTCAGATTATTAAGGAACCAGGTCTCTGATCAAAACTTTCTTGCAGTGAGCCGCCACAACAGAAAGCATCAGACAGCCTGAACACCAACTGTGTAACTGTTCTTGTTTAGCTTCTTGCCTTCTCCCCAGAAAAGGTGAATTGGTATGCAGGCAAAAACTAAGAGCTGCCTGGATTCTGCCTGTCCCCTGCAAACCTAGGCCCAGGCCAGCTATCAGATGCCAGGAATTGTTTGTTGAGAGGCCACAGGGAGTGCTGGAAGCACCCCTGCTTCCTCTCACTTGCAACCAACTGCCTACCCAGGCTGGGCTTGCTCTCTGTGTGGGACAAAAGAATGCCCAGACTGTCACTGTGAAAGGAGTGGCCAAGGGGCAAATCCCTGTCCTTCAGAGCTCAGGAGGAATTCCATACGTTCCCTGAATAACTGGCATGTTATTTATGCAGACCCATAAAAGGTGTTTTCACATTCTTACAACCTTAGCCTACCTAATAAGTATTATTTGGGCTGAAACCTATTCAGAAATGTAATAAAGTATTTTCAGAGTCAGAGATTAATATTTTATTTACTTAATTCCAGGCTCTGGAATGAAATACATTTTCATAAATGGTAAGACTATTTTAAAAGCACTTTCATTAAAAAATTTCTTAGAAGCACACTAGGTATATGTTACAAATGTAGCTGAAGCATCCCAGTTCTCTCCCAAGTTAGAGAATTTACTGTGAAGTGTTTGGGTTTTTTAAATACCAGTAGCAGCTCCCATTCGCCTGCAGCAATCCCAACCCATAACAAAGAGCATTTCATTCTAACACAAGTGCAATGCTTACCTTCACACTGCGATGCAGGAAAAAGGGGAGAATAGAGCGCCTTTTCCCACCAGCATTGCTTTTCCTGGCTGCCACTCATTCTCTGCAGATTAGTATTCAATATAGGAAAGTGTTTAGACAATAATCACACTTCATTATGTCATAAATAATATACTTACATGTAAGTAATACTCTGGTATTACAACCAATTTGCTAGGACTGATATGTCACACTGTTCGATTCCTAATACTAATGGGAAAGGACTATCAAACCACAAATAGTCATCCATTATCTGAATTCTTCCAGCCAGTAAGAATCCCACATGGGGCTCACATTCTGCCCATAGAGTTATACAGAAGAAAAAGATGAATTCCAGCCCTGCACTAAGTACAAGCCAAGAGAGAACAGGTAGCTACCCAAGAGATGAGAATACAGTGAAACAAAATCAGTCAACTTGACAAACAGTTCATGTAAAACAAAAAGAAAAGTAACAAATAGCAGTGAAATGTCATGTTTAAAGCCTGGAAGGGTGAGTTAGCAGTACTATTAGCATCAATGGGATGACAGAAAATTAAACTAGGGAATTAATGTGCCAACATGAGGAAAAACTGGTTATGAGAATGAATAAACTAAAAATATCATTCTACTCATTCAAAATGCCTAAACACCTTGCCCTGTATTTTAATGCTAATTTAAGTTTACCAGAGCCCTTTCCTTATGGAGTTAATGGACATGGCTAAAGTACCAAATACCAAAGGCTTACCACAACAGCCATGTCCCTAATGTTACTGCATCTGTGGTAACCCCATTAACGTCTAAAAGATGGTGCCAGCTTCTAACATCCCCTAAAGATTTTAAACAGAATGATTCACAAATTACAGTGCAACGAGCTACTAAAACCACTAACAAATGAGGTTCAACACTGAGTTTCTATCCAGCCTCCTCCTCTGTGAACCTAGTAACATTTAAGCATGGAAAATTAATGAACCCCCTTTTGCTCCTCCTTAAGCTACTGTAAAACTACACACCTATGGAACCTGAACTTACAAACACCACTTAAAGAGAAACCCCTCTCGAACCAAATCATAGAATCATAGAACAGAAAGGACCTTAAGATCACCTAGTTCCAACCCCCCTGCCACAAGCAGGGACACCTCACACTAAACCATGGCACCCAAGGCTTCATGCAACCTGGCCTTGACCACCACCAGGGATGGAGCATGAGCAACTCAAAGAGTGCTGCATTCAAAAGCATGTGCCAGAGTCAACTGTTCTCATGTAATTGTGCTATAATGAATACTGAACGTAGCCATAACACCAAAGAACAGTCCCTTTTGGAACCGCCCTCCAAAAGCTCAAACCTCAGACTCAGGGAAGGCAGTTCTTAGAAAGTTAAACCATGGAAAAGAAGGGAAAGGAGAGACGAGGAAAAGCACAAGCTACAGGCTGCTAAGTCGCCAACAGAGCCTATGTATCTGCTGCAGGACGGCTGGTGATTGAGCTGGTGTTGGCTGCCTCAGCTCCCCTATCCTTTCACCACTACCTCAGCACCATAAGAGCTAGAGAAGGGCAGTACCTATATCCCAGCTGAATGTAGCAACAGCCCAGCAGGACCAGTTTGAACCCAGATATGGCCCACTTGCACCCACACTGACCCTCATGACGTGTTATGGCTGAACCAACATTAAGGTCAGACGTGCAAAGCTATCCATGTAGAAGCCATGTGGGGGTTTTGTTTGGGAGGGGATGAAGGGCACGAGCAGATGTCCATTTATACATTCACTGAAGGAAGCTATTCTTTCCTACAGTTGCTTAGGTGTTTACTATAGTTGCGGAGCCTGCCAGTGTGAGAATTTCTGTGAATTAAAGAAAACTCCAATTAGTGAATACAAAATAGCAACTCCAGAATAGTAACATGACTCTATCCTCCTTTGTTGGCATTCCTTCCCTTTCAGAACGGCATTTTCAATTCATGCTTCCTCCTCCTCCTCTCTCACACATACTCACATACACTTCCAGTGCTTTATGAAAAGTTGTACTAAATTCCAGCTAGCCACATAAATAGCTGTTATTCTCAATGGTTCTGGTATTAGAAATTGCAAGTGGAAGTCTTTCCTCTCTGAAACTATTCACGTTTATTTTGCCTTATTTGTGAAAGTAGAGCTCACAGACAATAAAGCAAACCCAACTGCAGTGCTGTTTCACTCCTAGTCTTGCTACAGGTCTGATGGAACACTGATGGCTTTCCTTTCTTGTTTTACTGCTGCACATATGGTAACTGAGGTTGCTCTTAGAGCCTTCAGTTGAGGCAATGTAAAATCATTTCAGGGCTTCAGCACTCACGAACACAACCACCACTGTAATCTTATAGCTGGGCAAGATTCTCCTGCCTCAAGGCCTGGCTGATTAAAACCACAACTGTCCAGGACTTTTCAAGTAGATTTTGGTCACAGTTGTGCAGTTACATCCAGAAACTAGGACTCCAATTCTGCTTTTGTTTCCCTGTTACATTCCTAATGCTGAGAGCTAGGACAACAGCAGAAAAAAAATAACTGTAAATAATTGTGGTGTCTGCTACTGTTTGTATAGGATTTGGGAAGAATAAAATAGTTTCAAAACTTGAAATAGCACTGATACCCCTTTCGTTAGCATCTAGCTCACATCTGTTCCTTCCAATTTCAATTTATGACTGTCTTTTGACATGAACCTTCTTAAGAACTTCGTACAACAGCTGGGCTGTCCACTGAGGTCTTTCATCCAAAATTTCACTTGCAAGCCCTGCTGTACAAAACAGCACTCATCCTCTGCAAACCCCAGGACAAACACTTTCTAAAGGAATTAAAGCAAACATTAGGGATTTTTCCAACTAAAAAAAAACCCTCAACCTATTGCTGCATTAAAGACCAAATGACAGTGAGAAGATGCTGTAATCTAGCTGGAGTAAAGCAGCTAATCTGAAGGTGAGGTCTGGTGAGTGTAAATCCATAACAACCGTTTTAAACAGTGCGTTTGATCTCCAGCATAGTGATGGAAAAGCAATTCAGTGTTTTAAGGACAAAACTGAATAAAAGGGAAAACATGCAGAGATGTGAAAGATCTTTCCTGCCCCATGAACGACAGTTCCTACAGCAGATGAGGTTTTTCCTCTCCTCTTCCACTCACATATGTATTTGAAATAAAGCAGCCAGGGCAGATCATTGTTTTACACAGACCTATTGTATTGCTGCTTTCTTTGCAATCCTGCTGTAGACAGCAATATGTAATTCCTTAGCTGATGGAGCTGTATTGCAGGAATGCAGCAGGCCATCATGTTTTGACGGAAAAGGACAAGCTGCTCTGGTGAGCACACCTCAGACTGGGAGCTGGGCCCTACCACAGCACATGTCTGGGTACAGCATTTTACCATTTTGCCTCTGCAAAGCCAAGTACAGCACAGGATGTATCCCATATGACAGTTTTCAGGTGTGAACAGCAGGCAGCCAAATAAGCGGGGCATTTGAGTGGCACTACTGGTTTGCTGACAGGGCTGAAGTTTAACTGCAGCTTCTGGATAACAGAACATCAAGACAACTTTTAGGACTATCTTTGATAGAGGCTTTTAGGGAGGTGAGGAAGCAATGACTACTAAAGCTGGGAAAGATTAGGTCTAGAAGTATGAAATCAGAATCCAAGACCCAATCATAGAATGGTTTGGGTTGGAAAGGACCTTAAGATCATCCATTTCCAACCCCCTGCCATGGGCAGGGATGCCTCACACCAGACCATGTCGCCCAAGGCTCTGTCCAACCTGGCCTTGCACACTGCCAGGGATGGGGCATTCAGACAGGGTAAACGCTCCTCGTATCAGTAACTAACAGAGATGAGACATACTGTGGGCTTTTTACGTTCATAAGCAAAGGGCATGCATATTGCTATTGCAGCAAGAGGAATCCAGGAAACCTGATGATTTTAGTGAACGCATACATACTTATCCCTTATTGGCTTTGTGGTTCATATGTCCATAGTGTCTTCCATCCATGTGGTGCAAAGCAGCCCACAGGCGTTAATGTGTACTGTTCCTCACTGAATTTGTACACACATCATTGTGATTTCTGGCACACACCCAGAAGAGATGGTGTTGTGAGGAGATTGAATGATGTGCCCTGGTGATGCTGTGGATGCATGGCAGAACAGAGAACAGCACACAGAACCTGGATAGTGCAGCAGTACTGCAAGGACTGAACCTGTTGTGTTCTGAGAGCTCTCACATTTATGAGAAGCTGCTGAAATGTTAGCTGCAATAGTACATTTGTATGGAGATGGCAAGTACTAAGTCAGAAAATGAAGGTAAAGAGCTTGAAACTGGGTCTGATATACAGTGAGAACTGTGGAGGGAGCACTTGGGAGCTTGAGCTGAATCAAAGTCAGTGTAATTTCACATGCAGCGTTCAGCAGGCCATTCAAACTCAGATTATCTTTTGGCAGATGGGAATAACACTTACTCCCTGGCTCACCAGGAAGGCTGTGAGGTACAGCACAGGCAGAAGGCTTTGTATATGCAAGAGCTCAGCTGTTTTTCAATCTGTATTAGCTGTTTGACTGACAGCTATGACCTTTTCTTCAGGTCTTGCGTGACAGCTCTGGCCCATCATGGTCACAAAACCACTGCTATTACAAAATGGAAATAGTCCTGTGTTGCTTTTGTGCATGTTGCATGGGTACATACACTGTAGCTCCAGGCACATAACTGACTCTTTTTTATCCTGATTTGTGTTCCTCTGCAACTGATTTCCATTTGGACACATGATTTATTGGGTAGGGATATTTTTATTTTATTTCATTTTAATTTTATTTTTGTTTGTTTTTATTTTTAATTTTAATTTTTATTTTTCTATTTTACATGGGGGTGTTGTTTTGTTCTGGTTTCCCTGGCCATCCACCTCTTGTCTATCTCAGGACAGTCCGTCCCTGTAGGACCTCAGCACCTCCTTGGCAGGAGGCAAGGGCAGGTGGCAGTTTTGGACAAAGCCAGGCTCTGGTGATGTGCCTGTTCTCAGGCGCAAAACCTGCAGCTCCAGAAACATGATGGCACCCTCCAAAGGCTCAGGCAGTGCCTAAGCTGCTTGTCCATACCCAGTGTTATCTCTTGCTGCTGTTCCGATCCCATCTGGCTGTCAGCTGCACCAGCCACTGCTCCGTGGGTATTTACACTGCTGCCAGTTCTCATGTCTCAATTGGGAGTCATTTAATGCGGGTGACTGAGATTCCTTGAGGGGAAGAATTTGAAGTATCCCAGACAATGGTGTGGTTAATATTGGTCTGGTTGTAGGGCTTTTTTAGTATTTATTTTAAGGACTGTTGACACAGAAAAGTTTTTCTAGGGCTTTACTATCTGTGACTTCAGGCACAAAAAAGTGTCAGAGGCAAAACAGTCTTGGCATTAGAGTTTAATATCCTTCCCTTGTGAGATAATAAAATAAATGGGAAGAGAAACATATGATTTAAACTGTTCAGTGATAGTGAGATCATAAGGAAGGGACAGTACAACGTTTTTCATGAGGCATTTGGCATTTCTGATGAAGGATTCCTGGTAAAACATGACTGTGAGCCAACAGAGTCAACAAATGAATCAGAGAAGGGACTGGGGCACGTCTGCCTTGGTAAAAACTTTACTACATGTTCTCTTACTCTCAATTAGCCTAATTTGAAGTAGGGAGCTAATGAATATTGCTAAATGGATTGAAACAAACAGCAGCACTGTGGACAAGAAGTAATCATTATCAACTGTGGCGTATTGACCGCAGTGGATTTTTCACACATTTGTAGGTTTTAACACTGGGGTGGCTGCTCTGACTGTGTGCTTAGTGCAGGGGGAGAGGACCTCAGCCAGCAATCTCCGACGGGGTCAGTAACTTGTATTAGTAGCAGTGCATGGCTTTTCAAACCCCACTGCAATCGTTAGAAATTACCTCATCCCTAGGCTGTGCTTTCCAACTATTCATTAAAACATTTAGTCTGGAGAAGAGAAGGCTCAGGGGGGACCTTATCACTCCCTACAACTGCCTGACAGGAGGATGGAGCTGGGGAGGGGGCCTGGCTGGGCTCTGCTGCCAAGGAGGAAGGGATGGTACAGGAAGAAATGGCCTCAAGCAAAGGGTGCTCAGGTATTGGAACAGGCTGCCCAGGGTCACCATCCCTGGAAGTGTTCAAACCCCATGTAGATGAGGCCCTCAGTCCCATGGGTTAGTGGTGGCCTTGGCAGTGTTGGGAACAGTTGGACTTGATGCTCTTACAGGTCCTTCCCAACCCTGCTAATTCTGTGATTTTAACAGTTTTTGTAAGCATGCTTCTGTTAAGCATGCAATCTGTTGTCAGAAACATTGTCCCCATTGTGAGTACTTGTGTATCAGGATTGAAATGCCCCTTAACTTTGTTGTGTTAAGTGAAATAGAGCAAGCTGTACACTTCCATTGCAGGCCAGCCTATGGTGCAGAGGTGCTGGGGGTAACTTTGGAGCTGGCACAGTGTGCAAGTATGGTGCAGACAGGCCTTGTGTTTCTGGGTCTGAGATGGTACAGGTGTGAGGTGCTGTGATGTGGTCTGTGTATGTGTGTGCTCTACAGCCTTGCTGCTTGCTTAGAAATACACATGGAGTGGTGACAGCTCTGATTTGACTTGTGGGGAGGAGTGCTTTGAACCATAGAAGACAGGCTGATCGCCTTACCCCAGGCATGCACTAGGAGAGGAAAAGGGTTAGTGTATCTCAGTGGGTTTTTCCCTTTGCCAGTCTCTGTGCTGGGAGCTGTGATGTGCTTGTGCACCATCAGGAATCTGTGAGGATTATTAGTTTTACTTGTTCATTTAAGTAATGTCTTGAGTGCTGATTTAGGACTGGGTGCTCCAATAAACTCCTCAGAAAGTCTTCAAATTTGGCATTTGGCAATGCCAGAGGCTGAAGGAATCTGAAGAAACTGGAAATACGGAAAGTGTAACTGTATCCTAAGAAAATACAAGACCGCAAAGGGGAAAAATAACCCAAAGCCTAATTTCAGAGGATAAAAGTGTGCGAGTTCTCATGATCTGCAAGGGGGAAATGAAAAGGGGGGGCTAGGTGGGGAAGGACATTTTTCATTGGAATACCAGCTCCTCCGTAGGCTCTTGGGTTGACAGTTCATGCTGTGCAGTGAAGGTGATGGTAAGTTCTGCTATACAGTGGACCTGCTTTCCCAGACCTGGGCTGAAGTGGAAGAGAAGCAAGGTGGGAACCCAGCATGGCTCTACTGGGCTACGTGATTGAGCAATGGCTAATTTTAGACACTTGTTTCTGAAACATCCTGCCCGTATCCTGGCACCCATCAGACTTGTTCTGTCAGGAGCACTCTCCAGCCCCAAACTGTGTTCCCAGGCTGAAGAGCTGGCACGGCAGTTACTTAAAAAGCAAACCCAAACAAACAGCAGCAAGTTTCTGACCTCAGGCTTGCCTCTCCCTGCTAATCTGATTCCTTTTAAGGGTAGGAGCTGGAGTTTAAAGTGATTCCTAGTGAAACCCTGTGTGGAGCTCAATATGAGGGTGTTGGGTTTTGCTGGTCATGTCCTACCAGCCCATATCCACTTCTAGAAAAATCTCTTGATGTGTCTTTTGCTTTCTTTATATTGCCATAGAGCTGAGCATCACTGACATGCCTTTTTAAGGCTAGGTTCATGTCCAGTATGAACAAGAAGGATTAACTCTCTCATGCATCCCTAACAGTTCCTTTTGATGCCATCTGTCTTACCCCTTCCCATCTAAATTAACCTTGTGATAGAAAGTGAGTATGAATAGTGAGTCAGAAAACCCAACTGAGTGTTCCCCAAGCACCTTCCTGCTATGATACAGCCCTGAGAGATGGAGATGTCCTCTCAAAAAGTACCAGTGTTCTGCAGGGAGCTTGGTTTTGCTCCTGCAAACACTGCAGCAGAGCTACTGCCTTTCAACAGTTTGTCACGGGCCATACAAATGGAGTTTGTAATACAGAAATCAAGCAAGGGAAAAAGTGCCTAATCCCTTAATATGATGCAGTGACCTCGAGGGAGGAAACTGGCTTAATGTAGCAACCCTACAGGCCTTGGTCCAGAAGTAGTTTTAAAGGAATACATAAATATTGTACCTTTTCTGAGCTTTGCTTCCTTGCTTGCTCTGGGGGAATACAGCAGCAAATGTATTAGAGCTTTTATTCATCCAGAGACTAGTGATTTTGCATTAACAGGTAGGTTATGAAGCTCAGCATGGCAAACTGCTTTAGGGGATGGGGGAGTGTGTTTTATGCCAGTGCTTTTGCTACATGTGTGCTTGGGAAGCTTAGGGTCCTGCAAGGGGGTGATGAAACCCTCTGTGCAGGAGCACAGAATGAGGAAAAGTGGTGTTCACGTGGAGAAGCTGCTCAAGGACTTGGACCTTCCCATGGCAACTTTGTGAGCAGCCAGAAAAAGGTCTTCTCTGCCCCTTATTTACATCCTTCCTGCTGTGGTATTCCTGCATGGGCATTGAGGATTCCCAGTGATGTCCTGAGCAACACCTAGGGACTAGTGGAAGGGAGCTAAAAATGAATTTGAAGTAACATTATTTCTACCAGCCAGTAAGTCATGGTTCTCAGAGGTTTGCTATTATTGATCTAACACATAACTGTCTTTAAAACACCTTTTGGTGTGTGTTTATTGCATGTACTCTCTGGTGGAGGTGCACTGTTTGGTTTGTGTCTGGCAGGATTGGTTACACAATACTGTTTATGCTTCCTGATGGCTGGAGGGACATGCACCTGCCTCTGGGGTGGACATGGGCCAGTATGAATTTAAAGTTTAGTTTCCATGACTGGCATTTGCTTTCTGAGAACTCTGTTGCCTGTCAGACTCGATGGCTCAAATGTCTGTGGGAAACTGGTGTTGGTATGTGAATGTGGTCTTGGCAAGTTAACTTTAAAACCAATGTTTTTCCCCCTGAAAAGTGAATCTTAAGATAAGCTGCTGCTCTCCATCCTCATTCTTGGTCCATCTGCACCTCTGCTGTGGCTGGTAACCTAAGTACTGAAATGTTGCTCCTTGTTCACAAATGTGTACAAAAATGGGCATCAGCCCTGTACAGGATCCCTTCCTCAGGGGCCAGAATCTGCTGGGGCAGCTAGAGCCTGTTGAGCCAGGCTCATGAAGAGCCCCAGCCAGACCACAGCCTTGCTGAGAGCCTCCCAAGGGAGCAGCAGCAGCAGAGGGGATCCCCTGGAGACAGCAGTTCCCCTTCTGCCTGTGTTAGTGCCAGGCTTTCCAGGAAGCAGCAGCGTTGGAAGGAGAGCTGCTCTTCCATGGCTCCTACCAGCGCTGGAGGTCTGGAGCACTCGCCATTGCTGTGGGCTGGGCCCTCTGCTATGCTGCACTGGCTTTCTGAATGGTCAGTTTCTGCATTCTTCATACTTGGGCTATTTGCAGCCCAGTTCAGCATGTTCTCATTGCTGTGGACACACTGCTTTTGTTCTTTGGGTGGAAAAGTGTTTGAGGGGGGATTGTGCAGTCTGGCATCTTCTTACCTGTTTCTTTTAACAGTCTGAAACATTATCAGCTCTGAGTTTGCTTGAGTATTGCCTTGTTCACATATCCTAAAGGAGGAAACAACTTACTTGACTGTGCTCTAGATCAGTCAGTGCTTTTAGTATCCCTTTCAGTTTCTCCTTCATTTGTCTCTTAGCCTCTTAGCTGTCCCACTGTGCTGTTTGGGGAGAGGGACTTAAAGGCATGACCTTGTCTCGATTCATTACTTTGTTAGTTTTGGCATTCTATGTATTTTTAAATATAGCTTTTCCTTTTATAGGATTAAGTATTTCTGTTTTAAGAGCTTGTTGAAACATACATTTCCCTGTTCTCCTATCTTAGGCTTGGCAGCTGATCAGCACAAGACTGTAGATCAGAACTGACTTCTGGCTCCTTCAGACACCAGTTAGGAGCAATGCTGGAATGGTTTGAGGTGCTGACCAAGGAGATGACTGGGGATGGTGTTTCTGTTGCATGCTGGTTCCAGCTGTTGCTGGAGAATTCAGGTTTGAGAGGCTGAGTGGGTCCAGACTCTGGAGAAGAGAGGGACAAGAGCAGAATTAAGTTTCTGCATTATCCCACTCCCCGACCCTTTTCTTTATACTGCTGCCATTTAAAGATTGAATGCCTATCCAAGGACTGAATTTAATATATGATGTTGTTTTAGGGCTATCCATCCATCTGATACAAAGCAACAAATACAAAATCTGTCTGAAATGACAGGCTGGCCTCTCTGCTTACTGGCCGAAGTAAACATGCTCCTACTGTGGTGTGATAACCTGGCCAGCCTTAACAGTGGATTCCAAGAATCAGAAGTTTATGCTCTTTCAGCCAGTGTGAACATCTATCCATCAACTGTTCCCCTCTTGCTATACCTATAAGACATAAGGCATTAAGAAGTGAGTGGCAAAGGGAGATTATCTGCTTTGATACATGTATTCTCCAGGCTGGAGACAGAGAGGTGGGGTGGTTGTATTCCTGTGGTCTCAAAAGATCACCAGAACACCACCTGTGAACCCACTTGGATCTTAAAGGTCCAGAATGGCACAGAGGAGTTCCTTATCCTCATTTTTTGGTTATGCTTTGCTCTCCAGCAGACTGTAGCTTGGAGTTTTTAAATTTTGGGCTATTGCTTTTCATAAACCAAGAGCAGTTTATTAAGCAAGACCTGGGTTAGTGCTTGGGTGGCCCTTTGAAACAGTAATATTCAATAGACAAGCTTTCCAAGGAGAGTGATCCTGACTTACTCAGTGCTTATTTCTCCCAGCAAATGACACCCTAATGTACAGGCATGCCCAGGGCTGTGCACATGCCAATTAAAAACCCCAGGCCTTCAGGACAAATCCTGCCTCCTTGCTGCATTTTGTGGCTCCTTTCTGGTCTGAAAACCCACAAACCAAGGCTCCTTTAATCTGAAAGGTTTTGTGCAGTTTCTAACACAGCTGAAGGTGCCTTCACTGAATTCCAGTTTCATTCCTTATGCCCACTCTCAAGGTCCTTGTTGGGACCCAGTACTTTACTGGTCTCCAGCTTCCCAGCCTGCAGAGTCCCATGGGATGGGAGATAGCGTGGAGAAAGGAAGGAAAGGCACTTCCTTTGAATGGACAGGGGAACCAGGGTCAGAAGGAGGGAGCCTGTGAAAGCTGGAAAATGGGAGCAGGGGATTAAGTTCAGAGAAGGGGGCATCAGCTTGGGGAAGAAAGGATTTTCCTTGGTCTGGGCAACTACATCTTAAGAGAGCTGAGTACCCACAGGAGCTCTCAGCAGAGAAGTGTAGCAGTGGATTCTCAATGTCTCTTTAAGATCTTCTAAAAAGTCTTTTGGGGCTCTGTTGCTGCATGGACAAACAGTCAGCTGATGGGGGTTTTGCTGCCCTTTCCCTGCTGCAGGTGGCCAATCTGGGTACAGAGGTGTGCTAGGGAATGCAAGAAGGGAGCGTTTCCATTGCAAGAGGATGGAAGCTCTGCAATCTGGTCAGCTCTTCCTACTCTTCCTTGGTAATGCAGAGGCAGGCAGGGGAGCTGGAGGGGGTTTCTGTTAGCCAGTCAATCAATCATTTCCCCATGTTTGTTATTTATCCCCCTGGCTGAGCCCTCTTCTCATTCCTGCCACTCCAGTGATGGGGATTTCTGTGATCTCTGAGCAGCAGAGGCTGGCGGGCAGCCTGGTTGATGCTAGCAGCTCGTTCTCAGCCACGTGAGAGGAGGAACTTCAGCAAGGAGACATAGAGTTAGAACTTTATTAGGAGAAACTTAGGCATGACTGACTAAAGTCTCACGTTAAAGAGAGCACACAGGTCTTTCCAGAATTAAAAAGTACACATATATAAAACACCTTACAAACAAAAGAAATGGTTTCCCCCCTCTGTGTGTGAATGTGTATGTATATGTACAGGGAACTGTACCAAAGCTAATTAGGTATCAATAGTAAGGATTCACAATCTCTTTCAGTGGCCTTAAGAGAGGGAATGGCTCAGTCCCCTCATAACCTGGTTCTGGCCATTCACTCATATAGTCCAGTACTGGGAAGCTGTGTCTCATGTCTGAAAGGGCAGTGCAGGGTAAACAACAGGAAGCAGCTTAGCTCTGTTTAGCAAATCTCTTTAAAAGAGGGATGTCAGCTCTGCACTGAGGTATCTGGAGTGGGAGCTGCCTACAGATCTCACCCACCAGACCCACTGAGCAGTGTTGGGCCCCAGTGGCTGCTCTGAGTTGTTACAGAGATGGGGAAAGCCGATCCATGGGTGGTTTCTTAGACGATATACACTATGGGATGGAGTGGAGATGAAGGTGACTTGATGGCAGAACAGGGGCTTGCTGCGAGGACGAATGTCTTGGCTTGCACTGGCTGGCAGGCTTGAGAGAGCAGCCAAGATGTGATGTGCAGGACCTGGAGAGGACTCTTGCTTCTGGCAAAAGATGCTGAAGTGCGTTGGTGAGTTAGTGAGGAGAAGACCCAGGCCGTACCTGTTCTGCAGATAATCAGAGGATGTTTTTCTCTTGAGTTGGCAGCTGGCAGCACCCTTTCAGCAGCATTCAAGTTGCTTGAAGGATGAGTTTTAAAAGGGAAAAACCCTCTTTGTTTCCACATGATAATTGCTCTTTTTTACTAGGGAGATATCTGTTCTCACAGGAGACTTTCTATTTCTGTTAATGGATGTCTTGCTTACAGTTGATGTCATAAGTGTCTTGGGAAAATTCCCTGGTCTTCATCAAGCAGTCATCTAAGCAGTATCCCCGGGGCCAGTCTGCTGTGCTGACTTTGGAATGAGGAAGGGATTCCAAAGTTAGACACAAGGCAGCTGTGCATGGGGGCCATGGATGTCCATATTTATGGGGAATTGCTATATACACAATGTCAAAAAATTCAAGTAGGCTTTATTGTATAGGTAAACTGTTATAAAATATGTAGGCTCAGGAGGAGAAAGGGAGGGTTAGAAAGGCTGAGAACAAAGCAGATGAGAAAGTCTTTCAGAAGGCCAGTGTGTTTCTGCTTCCTGCAGGTGAGGGAAGCTTCAGCTCTGTATAACTGCCAAGCTGACGTGGCAAATGTTGAATAGACACAAAGACGTAAGGGGGTTGAGGTTCAGTCTGTTGAATACGGTGTCACAGCAGATACCTGCTGGTCAGCCTCAGGAGTCTGCTGGCCTGTGCTCTACTAGGCTGAGGATGGTGAGTCTCAGATCCCTGTGCATCCCATGATGAAAATATGGCTTAGAGCTTCACATCTTGAGATGGGTGCCTCTCTTCAGTGTGTGTCTCCCAGTGGCTGTCCCTGCCTTAAGCTGTGACAGGCGCTGTCTGTGAGACAACAATGATGTTCACTGGAAAGGAGCAAGAGGGTGTTAACACAGAGCAAGGTTAGTGGCAAAAGTCTGGAGTCCACTTTGCAGAAGGTCTGTTAAGTGCTGAGACTGCTCCTTCTTCTCATCCCTCCTGGAGCCAGGTCACACAGACAGGTCATCCGACCTTGCCTTGCTGCTGGCACGGCTGGTCTTGCTGAACCGGCGTTTCTCATTGAAGTAGTTCTCAGGGAAGGCAGGTGCTGCACACTCGTTGGCCACCTCTGGGCTCTCCGAGTAGCTGGACTTAATGAAGGGCCCTTCACCAGCAGCATCATCTTGGCCATGGACCCTCTCGGTGGCAAAGTTGGCGGTGTTCTGCTGGGAGGCCATCTTGTTGTTGAAGGGACTGATGAACTTCCCATTGGGACTCGACAAGCACTGGTTAAAATCTGGTGGAGGAGTGTACATCTGGGCCCTCTCTGCTTGTGGGGCAGACTCCAGTCTGCCAGGGGCTGTGCTGGGGCTGGGCTTGTAGGATCGGGAGCACTTCTCTTTGGCTTTCTTCCAGCCCAAGTGGTACAGCTCGGCCAGACTGAGGAATAGGGAGAGCACTGCCACAGCCAGCATAAAGACAATGAACACGTTCTTCTCTGTGGGGCGGGAAACGTAGCAGTTGACAGGGTGGGGGCAAGGTGCCCGCTGGCAGATATACAGGGTCTCCAGGAAGATGCCGTACAAGATATACTGTCCCACAATGAAGGCCACTTCCATGGCTGTGCGAATCAAAATGCTGTAGACGTAGGTGTTCAGCAGACTGCCCCTGAGTATGATTTTGCCTCCTGATTCATCCCAGCAAGACAGTTCAGCCTTCTCCACCACAGCGGACTTCTGGTAGTACGTGTCACCGTTGTTCTTCAACTCACGGGCCTCTAGTTCTGCCTCCTTCATCTTCCTCTTCTCCTCCATGCGCACTGTGTGCATTGCGTGGCCCATGTACACCAGAGAAGGGGTGGATACAAAGATGATCTGGAGGACCCAAAACCTGACGTGGGAGATGGGGAAAGCCTTATCGTAGCAGACGTTCTCGCAGCCGGGCTGCTGGGTGTCGCACATGAAGTCTGACTGCTCATCCCCCCAGGAGGACTCCGCTGCTGTGCCCAGCACCAGCATCCGGAAGATGAAGAGCACAGTCAACCAGACCTTCCCTACCACCGTGGAGTGTTTGTGAACCTCCTCCAGGAACTCTCCCAGGAAACTCCAGTCCCCCATTTCTGCTCACCAGGAGGGGTGAGAGATCTTGAAGGGAGAATCGGACTCTGCCTCTGTGGAGAAAACAGAAGATTGGTTCTAAGGAGGGTTAGGAAATGCTCAGCTGGGAATGTGTGGAGTGAGATTATTCATTTTCTGTCAAAGGAAATGTTTGCATTTGACATGAAATAAGTAAGGTGTGGTTTGCTGAAAACTTTGTCTCGCATCCACTGAAAACAATGCATTAGGTTGGTTTTCTCGTTATTTGAATTCAGCTACTGAAACAAAGAGTGATCTTTTGTACATAACCCAACTACAATCTGTTAAATGGGCTGCCAAAACTTTGAGGATGAGCCAGATTTATTCTTGGTTCAGAAAGCTCTTTCACTGTGGTCTGCCTATTGCATCCCCTGTGGACTGTGTAGTTAAATCATCTGTCTGCAAACTGCTCTCGGGATTCCTTAATGGGCTGACCCCTGGGAGAGAAGACTGGAGCCTGCAGCTTGGTCTGAGCACTGCCTTGGCACTTTCATGTGTTTCCTTTGTGTGACACCTGCACTGACACCTGGGACATAGAGTGCCTGCAGCTCTGGGCTCAATGCCACCGCCAAAAGGAATGCAGAGAAGACCTTTCTGTTGCCCACCTTTGCCATAGCTTTTGCTTTGATTTTGCAGTGTCACCAGTTGCAAGCCTTTCATTTACAAATTGCAGATGTTTCGGGCAGTGTAAAGACTTTGGTGAGCTGTGCCAGTCCTGTAAACCTAACCTGCTGCCTCCCTGTCACACCTCTCTGAGAAGGAACCACTGCACAATCTAAGTGGCGGATCTTGCTCCCTCCTCTTAACCTTTGAGATGAAATTCACAGTTCAAATTACAAAGGCAAAGAAAAAAGCCTGCTTTGAAGTGCCTCCCAACCACCAGCAGCTCCTGGGAAGTGCTGTGGTAGGTGGTCTGATAAGAGGAAAGGTTTGGAGGGCTGGTAGTAAGATTGCAAAAGGAAGATATAGGAGATCCCATTTCAATCTTGTCTCTATCTCTGACAGACTGTTTCTGCCCAAGTCACTTAACCTCATGGATAAAAAGAGAATGATGGGTTTAATCCTTTTATTGTTTTGTGGAGCAATGTGGGAGTGCTTGAGCAATCATCTGGTCCAGTCACACTCGCCATGCTTACCTTCCCAGGACACTGCAGAGCTATCCCTTGCGCATGAGTTAAGGGCAAGGTGCTATAAGGTATGCAGTATCACCTTGCAGATAATATTCTCCCACAGTCACTCTTTGTGAAAGTACAATTTTAATAAGTAAATGAGAAACTTAATCACCATAATGAAATAATAAAAACACTGGACCCTGTAAATCCCAAAGCTGTAGGGACCAAGTTGCTAACTCTCCTTCTTTATTGTTCCTTGTGCTGTCTTTAAGAGCCAATTATTTTTACTGTGCAAAGAATGTCTGTGGAGAGTAGACACTGTTAAAAGCTAAAAATTTAGTGCAGCAATATTGTGTAGATTTGCTGTGAGCAAAAGCTGGAGAACAGAGAGATACCCTTGTTGGGGGAACAATATCCCCTCCTCTGCTCATGTGAGTGATATAATTCAATGTAGCAGCACACAGAATGATTTATGCCATCAGTGTGTATGGATCACAAAGTAAAGAAAATGCAAGTGCAAGAGGAGTCTGGAAATAAAAAAATGTTAATGGATCTGAGAATAATGGCAGATCACCTGCCTCAAACATGCACAGTGTTTTCCAGGAGGATGCAAATCAGAAGGATCCAAGGCTGGCAGCCACACACAGCCAGATAACAGGGCCATTTCCTCTGCCCTTTGCTGCTGGCTGTTGCCCTGCACAAGCTGTTTAAAGGAGGGGCTGCCCAAAGATGCCTCCTGCTCATCCCGCGACAGCTTGATAGAGAGCCCAGGTGGCTGCCACAAGGGGGTAGATGGCCATAGGAGAGCAGGTTTTGGAAACCAGAAGGACTTTCCCTCCTAGAGCAGTGTATTTTGTCTGGCAGGTATTTAGTTATTAGTGATCTCTTCTTGCAATGCCAGATCAAGGGCCTTCTAGAGCAACAGAAGAGAGCATCTCTCTGCTGCCAGCAAGCAAAGAAAGATTGCTGTCATCTCCTGACAGCTTTCCTTGCCTTTGACCTAGCCTTTCTTCTCATGGCTTTACTAGTCTTGGGAATTTTCCATATAGTTCCCTTTCCTCGTTCCCAGACTACTGTTGTCCTCACATGCTTTGACCTCTCAGTGTGTGCACATCTCTGGCCTTTTATGTTCCTTCTTTGGACTCAGTTGGATAAATCTTGTCTCACTCTGGTGTGACTTGGCAAAAAACACCTCTGGGTATATTTGTAGGGTATCAGCACTGTCTTGACACCAGAGTCATGCATATTCATGCAGAGCTGTGGGCTGTGACACTGCCTGGCCCTGCCTGTGGCTTGACAGCTTTCTGCTGGGTGTGCACAGTCATGGGATCTTGGCACTGGGAAATGCGTATGTGACAAAGCCCAGTGCAGCCTGGCACTAATCCATCAACGGGGCTGTCCTGGCTTAATCATCACCTGGAACCTGGAATGCTGCTGAAGCTGTGGAAACCAGAGCATCACACCACAGGCCAGGCGTGTGGTCCGCTTAGCTCCAGGCTGCCTTGTGACTGCCAAATTCCATGATAAAAATACCCCGGTGGGGTCGGCACCCGCTGGTGTGCCAGCCATGGGCTGCTCTCCACCTGTCCCTTTTTGCACTACCTTTTTCCGTGGGAGGGGAAGCATCTGCTGCTCTTGGAGCTGCTTTTCCTCTCCTCTTGGTGATGCCACATGCTCTGAAGGACATGTGAACATTTTGCATCGCTGCTGCTTGCTTTGGCAGGTGCGCTCACTGTGATGGGACTCACTGGCGTGTTGACAAACATCGAGGAAGTTCACTACAGAGATCCAGGAGGGCTATTCCTGTGCAATCATCTTCTTTACATGAGTTTATTTCCCCAGGGATTCTTAGGAAGACATTTTTCCCCTTTTCAGAAGACAGGCAAGACTATCAGCAGTGCTATAAATAGCTGAGCTCGACACTTCATGCTAACTTTTCCCACAAGGAAGGTGACAGGAGGTCGCCATCTCTGCAGGATGTTTCTAAAATAAAGTGGAGAGCTTGATTATGACACTGGTTCTGCTCTCCCTCGCTGCGCTGACCTCTTGGCAGGTCCCAGGGGCGCCTGGAGAGGGCCCCTGAGGAAGGCTTCTTTGTGTGGTAGAAGTGCGCTTTCCAGACAGGGGGCAAACCCCCAAAGTTAAAACCATTTCATTTTTGCCCAATTGATGTGTGATTTTCTCAGTTGGACACAGAAGTGTGATAGTTAATCCGGCGTCCCAATGAGCTGGGAATCTGGGCCCAAGATGTTTTGAAGAGGCTTACACACCAGACATAGGGCTGTGTGTGGAAAACGTGCAACAAGTCCATCATCTCTGAGCTACCGAATGGGGAGGTAGCCATCTCCTTTAGGTACAGGAGCACATGAGAAGTGGCAGCCCTGTGTAGTGGAGCACCCAGAATCGCTTGTAGTCTGCCTTCCTCCAGCTGTGTCACCTCATACCAGGTCCAGGTGAGTGTGTGGCACAACAGATAGCTGCCGTGGAGGGTATGTGGGCTCAGGTCTTTCACCCTGTGCTGATAACTGTTAGGCTGCAGCCAGACCCAAGTGGTTCCTACACTGCAAAACTGACACAGCTCTACCTTCACTTAAGGATCTCCAACCCCCTGTTAGCAGTAGATGCTGTCGTCTTTACCTTGCAGATTGTGATCTCTGGAGTACAGGAAGGGCAAACTCCTTGTTCAAGGTCACTGTGTTAGTGGCAATCTGGGAACAGAGCTCAGGGGTTGCAACTTGCAAACCTGTGTGCTTTGTATGCGGCACTGCCTCTTAGACTTGATGATGCTGACACAGCACTGGTTCTACAGCACAAGAACATTTGTTTCTACAGACTGCAGCCCTTCTCTCCTGTGCCCCAGGATAACACTGTCTTGGTAACCTGAACAAAATCCCTCTTGTTTTGTTAGACTTCTACAGCAGGTGCACCAGGAAGAGCCAGAGGTTCTCTTGCTTGGTTTTCTTTTTGTGCTTTTCTAAGGACAAGCATCTTGTTATTGCTGGCAAAACCTGCAGCCATAGTCAGTGCCCAAAAGGAAGAAGCAGACTTTTCAACATACATATACAGTACTCCTTTGTTGCCAGCACCTGCTCAGCAATCACATTCTGGGGGCACATGGCTTACAATGTTAAAAGATGAATAAAGTTAGAAATGAACTGTCCAGCATGGGTGCAATGCTTTGAATTGCAGGGGCTTTTCATAGCTTTGTGACATAGATCGATGCTGAAGCCCACCTCAGCCTGAATTGGCTCCTTTATATGTAAATACAACAGGCAAGGAATGACCTGTTAGGAACTTTGTCCAAGCACCATCCCTCTGGCTTCATATATGTATGCATGTGCTTGTGGTCAAGTTTCTGCCTGAAATAGGCCAGTTCTTTAGCCAAATTAGTAACTCTGATCTGCACATGGATCTGGACTAAATAGGCTTTAACAAAAGAAAACCATATAAACCTGACATGTTCCCTTCTAGTTCCTTGGATTCAAAGTCTTATGCTGAACCAGTATAAAGGAGAATGTCTCCAGTGCTCAAACCTTGAAGGAGAAGGCAGAGCTCTGTGTTAACAGCTCCTGTCCTAGGAGACAGACATCCAATGCCTCTCATCTCGCTGCTCCTCGTGAGTTCCCTGTAATTTCTGAACAGGTCGCACTGGTATCCAGACCACTGGCCCTGCTTGCAGTTGCAGACAGCTTGCTATTCCCTGATGAGCTGTGCCTCCCCCTCCTCTCCAAACGTGGAAAATCTCAGCGTTCACAAAAAAGTGAGTGGGTGAGAAGATAAGGGAGTTGCATGACCTGTCACACACACACAGCCCTGACGCATGCAGACACAGACAGAGGGAAATCACTCAGCACCTCCAAGCGTGTACATCAGGGATGTGTTCCACACACAGATGACAATATTATGTAGAGTGTTTTCACCTGAAGTGGTGGTGAAGCTGCAGGCTCTGGTTAGCTGAATTTGTATAATTTGTCTGTCTAGGATTTCTAATTCTTTTTCTGCCCCTGCCCTTGGCCAGGGTCAAATTGTGCTTTCATATATCCAAATATTAGGGCCAAGCTCTGCCTGATGTAGATGCAGGAGACCAAGTACAGGAAAGACCTTGAACTCAGATAAGTCAAGCTGAATTCAAGCTGAATTTGTCCCACTGTGTTTGGAAAGTCTGCATCAAATAGTTAACTTGATGGTGGTATCCAGGCTTACGCTTAGCATGCAGGGAACACTCTTTAGTTCTCTTGGGATGCTCTCTCTTTGTCTTAGAGAAAATTAAGTCCTTAGAGAGCTCAACAAACGTGACAAAACTGAACTTGGGATAAGCTAAATAAAGGCTCAGATGTGCTTTTGCTAGGGAAAAAATATCAGTTCTCCCTCTGATGTAAATGTTGCAAAGAAGCTAATGGGTATTACTCCTTAACTAACCAGATGAAGAGCATCCAGTTCAGGATTACAGAGCTTGGTGCTCTTTCCATTTTCTTTATCTTTACAGGGAGAGGCAATCATATATGAATGTGCAGATGATGGTAAATTGGGCAGTGCTGTACACAGGAGAGGAGACTGCCAAACAGGGCAGAGGGAGCTCTGGAATACAGAAACATCCTGAGAAATTTGGGGGCTGCCTTAGTAAAGTTGTTCCTCAGCACTGCTTCATCAGTTGGGGAGGCTGATATGAGATGTGGCAGTGATGGCAGGCATCATGTTGGGCCCCATATAGCAGAATAAAACCTGCCTATGTGAATTTAGGTTAGGTAGTAGACTGCATGAGATACAACTCGTTATAGCATTGAAACAAAACAGACTGGAGAGGTAGAGGGAAAGGGTTCTCATTCACTTTTCGCATCCTTTCTTCCTTCCTCCCTGCTTGCTGTCTCCCTGCCTATCGCTTCCCCATTGCTCTCCTACAGTCAAGCTCCCCCCGCAGAGCTTTGCCTGAGGTTTTTGGCAGTTTTGACCATTTAACTCTCTACAGCACCAAGATTGCTAATGCTTCCAGCTTTAGAAAGGGGAAATTTTCAGTGACTATCTGCTTCCCGCTTAGTGCCACCTTGTCAAATCTAATTTCTTCCTTCTTTCAATGAATCTGTAGGATTCTCTTCACACTCCAGCTCCATTGCTGCATCCTTGCCTCAAGGATTTAATTTCTCATGCAGGGTAAAGTCTGGCTGTAGCCTGTGAGTGGATTACTTTATCTGTTCAGTGTATATATATGTATATGTATATATATATATATATGTATATATATATGCACACCCCTTCCCCCTCTTTTAAAAACAACTAATATTTAATTTGCAAAACCCAGAAGCAGAGAGTTGAGAAATGCCGGAGTTACTGTTTTCAGTAATCTTAATTCAATCTCTTTGTGCCTGTACCTCATAGCTACGAGTCTTTAACCACATCCTCAGATTGTCACCTCATTCTTTGCACAGGATGCTTGCCTTGTTCTGTGCCAGCCTTGCTGGGGCTTTCTTGAACAGCAGCTATTCAATGTTTTGTTTTCTCCTCATTGTTCAGTGGGTGGCCTCTGCCTCATTTACTGTACATTATTCAAGTCCAGTTCTAAAGAGAGAATTATTAGTTTCCTCATGGGTTTTCCTATGGCTTTCATCACGACAGTATCTGATTGCTTCACAATTATTAATTGACTTATTATCATTACCACACAGAGGTGAGGAGATTGTATTAGATCAACTTTACAGCAGAGGAACTAGGGCAATGAGAGATTCAGATAAAAAGTTCATTAATTTTGGAAGCTGTTTTGTGATGTTGCTAATCTGGGTTGGTTTTTCTTTTCAGACTACTAAGCACTGCATACAGTATATTCAAAGCAGAACTGGTTAATGCTGGTGTGGGAGAGTTTATCACTTCCACCAGTTGGACCACATCTAGAAGTCAGATACCCAGAACAAGAGATACTACTGAGGGGGCATTTATGAGGAAACACAGCTTAAGTCATTTGCACCATCCTGAATCCAGAAAACTGGAGTAAGAAGTAAGAATTAACCCCAGTCCTCTTGGATAGCTTTATCTCACTGTAAACTGGAGGCAGTTTTTCTCCCATCCCACTGTTCCTTCCTTTCTTCATCAGATATCTGAATGCAGCCCAAGGCCCTGGAGCTCTGCAGCAGTCACCCTGTTGGACTACTTCTCTTCCTGAGCAACCCTGTGCCCTGACCAAGGCATCTGTCAGCTTCTCTGCTTCTAAGGGAGAGGAGTTTCATATGGAAATTCTCAAGGCACGTCAGTAATGACAAAGATAGTGAAGAAAGATGGAAATGTAAGTGTAAACCCCTTAGTTCTTATACTAAAAACAACCGGCCCCTCTTTAAAGATATTCTAGAGAGACTTAGAAGCATGCATCTCTATACTCAATACTTACTGTGTGGGTTGAATATTTCTGTTTCAGGAAAGAGCTGGCATGCTCGAGTATTGTTCATAGAGGTCTCTCTGTTGCTCATCAATAGACATAAAATTAATATTCTGCCCCCTTGCTCTTTATGAATTATTAGGCCAAAGACTGAAGTTCCTCTGGTGCCTCCCAGGAACTATTTCTAATTTTAAGCCTCTGTCCTTGTGCCTCATACAACAGCACCCGAGGTGTGGAGCAGTCTCTGAAATGTTCTCCCTAATGACACGGCATAGTGCTGAATTACTCCATTCCTTCTCGTCTATTTTCAATGCTGCGAGATAAGTCAGAAAACAAGGGCAAATGTGCAGGATGTGTGAAATCTGTCTGAAGGTCAGAAAGAGAGGAGAGGCTGGGGTATGAAGTTCTCTATTTTTGGGGCAAGCCTTAAATTTTTCATGTGAAAGCCTGTGATATTAAAATGTTATAATAATATATACTGTTGAGTGGAAAAAAAACCAACAACCCCACATAGTTATAGTAGCAGGAATACTTAACATAGTTCCCAAGCGACTGGAACCTGATGAGTATTTTAAATCCTGAAGCCTCGGGAATTTCCCCAAACTACTGTTCTGCTCCCAAGGAAAGGAGGAAGAAAGTTAGAAACCTGCACTCTTCTCAGAGTAGGTTTTGAAGAGACCAGCAAATGCAGATTCTTATGGTTTCTGGTGCAAATATTGAATGCTGTGAGGCTTCTGCATAACAGTTTAACCTGCTCCTAGCTGCACATGCTGCTAGAGCATATATATGCAGACATAATATCAGCACACGTATATTACATGTGTTAGTTCTTTAGCCTTAAAGAGAGGATCACGTAGGCAGCAGTAGGGAAAAACACACATACTGCTTCACCAAGGTATTTTGATGAGTTTATTAGCAAGGAGGGTTTGTTCAAATATTAAGGCTCATTCAGCCAATGACTTTTGTAGATGAGGTTTGTCCAGAAATGCTTCATATGTGATCCTCTGATGTTTTTTACAGTACTTCAAGGACAGAGGCACTGCCTCAGTTTACCAAAGCTGGTGACAAATGACCGGTAAAATGACCCTTTAGGAAATCAAAGGAGCTACCACAGATCAGGGGTGACAATTAGCAGGCAACCTCTATGCTCATTGTGATTGCTTCTTTCCAGGTGCATGTATAGGGGTACTGTCCTTTCAAGCTGGGCTGTTCTTTGAAACATGCAGCGGCAATGCTAGAAGTATTAAATTATGAAAATATAATTGAATATCACTTCAAGTGCAAAAAGGGGGGGGAAAAGTGATGAGGCAAATGAAAAGAAGCAGCAGCTGCTAGTGGGAGAGGGCGTTTGCCCCTTTAGGTCTGTGTACCTTTCTGAGGCTGCCCTGGACAGTGTCGGGATGGAGAAGAAAGGCATTCCGCCCATGGCGCGTGCTGTACGGGTGACCGGGAGATAGGAGCAAGGCACTTCTCTACATTTGAGTTACACTCCCAGGCTCCACGTTTCACACCAGCCAGGACACAATACTTCCAAGGGAAAGAAACCATCCTGCACGCTTCGGAATATAGGTAGCTCATGCAGACACTTGATATACCCTGAGAGCCTCTCATAGGTAAGGGTGCCCTTCATCACTCTCCCCTGAGCAGCCTGACAACATGCTGAAATGGGATCTGACGGAAACTGCAATTTGCACATTATACTGTCTGAGGATACTTGGGGATCTATCCTGCTTTCCTGTACATTGAAATCTGTCGGTATCCATGTTCAGTGCAGGGAGGCTTCCCCATAGTTTCTGTAGCTGCATGTGGCAAAAAGAGTTTAATTCCTGAAATGTCCCAAGCTCCTCTCATTACTATTGGGAATGCTTTGGAGGGAAATTGAAAGAAAAAGTTAATTTCTTAAGTTATTTTTGTCCATCCTTCTTTTCCTGCCTCATCACATCCTCCTCTCCCTTCATGCTGTTTTCCCCTTGAGTGTAACAGCTTGATCTGCTATCAATGCTTTTGCGGTTCTGTTATTTCCCCCTCATGGTTACTTACCTGATTTCCTGTATCTTGTCTTCTCTCTCTCCTTCCTTTAGCACTTTTCCTTTCTGTAGTTGAGTTGGACTTCTTGTTCTTCTCAGTTGCTTGGTTTTATTCCTTTAATAGGTTCTCTCTCTCTTCCCCTGTCTTTCTCCACCCCCTTTCTGTGTCACTTTCTGTCTTCCCCACTGCCTCTCTGCTTTCCCCCCTCTTCCTTCTTCACCTAATTTTCTTGTCTCTCCCACACCCTCCAGCTTAATCTTTCTATTTTCAAACCTAGTTTCCTGTTGTTTTTCTCTTTAAAGACCACCCTCTCCATTCCCAGCCTCTCTCTGTGCCACCCTCCCCATGCCGACAGGATGCACTCACTGCCGGCTTTGCGTTGTCCCTTCCAGTTGCTGCTACCACTGTTCCTTGCACCCCCTCCCCCTGATAACATGCTATAGTCTAAGCCTTCCTTAAATGAAAAGAGACAGGGTTACCCCACAGTTACACCAGCCAGACCCTGGGAAGCTTTTTGCATGCAAGACATCAATGAAGGACACTTTTCTGACTCGTTCACACTTTGGCAAAGCTGAGTTCATGTGGAGCAGAGACCTCCACCTCTTCAAATAGCATAGGACTTGCTCTGCTGGCTCGGGTCGGGGGCCCAGCACAGCTGCAACCTTGTCCCACAGGGCACTGGATGCTTCCCAGGAGGGTTTTACTGATAAATGGAGAATAACCTGCCTGTCAAGAGAGGTGTTTTTGACACACCAACCCACCACCATGTCCTCACACCAGCACAGTCTGGTGCATGAGCATTTAGGCCTTTCTAAAATTGCTTTTGGCACATTAAGTATCTGAAGGTGTTGTATTTCATGTATGTGTCAAGTTGAGCCTCTGACTCCTGCACATCAGGCCCTAGAGAAGAGGCTGAACCAGAGATGCCTTCTGGTTTGGTAAAGGCTGGTCTCAAAGAAGCAGTGTCACAAGAATAAGACTGCTATTCTGAGGATTGGCTTGCTGTGTGCCAGCTTTGGAGGCTGTCCCTCCAGCAATCCTTCCTGGGCTAGGTATCTCCCATCCAGAGCAGAAGTAGCCAGAGGTCCCTATGCTGGTGTAGATCATGAAGCAAAAGCAGAGACTAAAACGTAGGGCTGGCAACTCTTCCAATGTAATCATTGTTCTCCCACTAATTTAGTAGCCTTTTTAGTCTCAAGATTGAAAGGCAGCCTATGCAGAGGCAGTGTGGGGCAGAGGCCACCTCTGGAGGTGCATCCTGTGTGGGTACTCTCACTTAGAAGTTAAGACTGCAACTCCTTTTCAAGAGGGCTGAACCCTTACTGATGGTTAGTGCAGGACATACAGTTCACAGCAAATTCCCATAGCAGCTTAATGAGCTCCTGGTATGGAGAAACCCACAGTCATTTGCTTAATTTCTAGCTTTAATGAAAGGCCTTCTGTGACTTCAAAGAAGACCCGGAATGTTTTTGGAGTAGTTTCTCCCTCTCTTGCCTGGCAGTTGCATATCTGTGATGGAATTTCATGGGAAGGAGAATATTGCTGTGCTCTTTTATCTTTCTGGAGTAATTTCCTTAAGGCATTATTTTGTAAAGCCCTGTTGATTTTATGCCAGTGAAATTGCCAAGGACTTCGTGATAAAGTGTCCAAAAAAAGGTGCTAATGATACAGATCTAGCTCACAGATGGCTTTGGGATAGGCTAGGGATAGGCTTGTCAAGTGTTTCTCACGTGCTACAGAGAAGCAGATCCTGTGAGTGAGCTGTCTGAAACATAATCCCTCCCTGCATGGCTGACACTTTGCAGTGTGCTCAGGGTAATCAGGTCTGATTCTCACTGCTCACTCCTTTGTATTCCCTCTCCTGGTATTGTTCCTGTGTGGCATACTCATTCTCCTTTAGAGTTAATCTCTGGATCCAGCAGATAACATCCCGGTTCTGTTGAATGAATGAGGGAGGGGAGAAGGTTTCTGTCCAATACATGCATCATGCATGGGAGGTAACTTTCAAGCTCTTTTTTTGGTGTCGGTGGTAACTGAATTTTGGTGCATGTAAAGGAAAAGGGTGAAGGCAGACAGAGAGGCAAAAGGCAGAATGGTGAGCAGATATCTTGTATGGATACCTCAGCCAGATCCTCAATGTGCTGTCCCTTCTCTTTGCTACTGCACCCCTTCAAGGGAAAACAGAGGTGTCATGGCAGCTTCTCCAGCTCCACAGCCAGAGAAATAGCTGTTTTCCCACTGGTAAACTGGGAAGAAGGACTTTTCCTCCCCTCCTCAAGAGACTGCTATGCAAAACTTGTATGACTTGAGTGAGGAAAGCAAGTGAATGTTCCCACAGACACTGGGAATGAGAACAGCTGACAGCTTGCCATGTGCAGCTTGCAGATCTCAGCAGTTTATGATGCTGTGGAGCCGATTTTGAAAGAAAGGAGAAATAAAGCCAGGAGGTAAGGGGAAAATAAGGCAACACGTACCATCTTTTTGTCAGAGGTAAATAGCTTTCTTGGGGTAAGATCCTTGACCTTCTAGGTGAAAGGAACATAGTGGACCTTATCTACCTGGACCTCAGTAAGGCATATGATAGGGTGTCCTAGAAGAAGCACATTAGTGGAGAAGATTCAGGTGAAGAAGACAGGGATTACTAGAGAAATCCTCAAGTGGGTAAGAGGCTGACAGAACTGAGACACCAGTTCCCTAATGGGCTGAGGGGAAATGATCTGTGAGGCTGCTCAAAAATTGCTCAGGACTGAACTTTTTAATATTGATGTTAATTACCTTGGCACCAAAAGTAGAAATGCTGATGAAATCTGCTGAGGGAAGAGAGCCAGAAGGTGGATTCCAGCACTAGGAGAGTGGAACTAGGGTGACTGAGGTAAGGTTAAATGGGAGAACACAAAGTAAATCACACACTAGGGGAACTTACAGCTCAGAGAGTATCAGAAATCTCTCTTAGCAATTGGGGGTTCCTAGTTGGCAGGACTGAGGCAGGGAAGAGCCCTGGGTGAAGGTCACCAAAGGAGGAGATACCAGTGATGCTATGTGGGGGTGAAAAAGGCAAGTGAACTTTCAGGACATAGCAGTATTTCCAGTTGCAGGGAGGGAGATGAATGTGATCCAAGAGGATGTGAGACCCCTCCAGAATAGTGTGTACAGCGCTGCTCACCCACATTCAAGATATTCAGCCTGGAACAGGTGCAGAGAAAGGCAACAGGGTGATCAGAGGGATGAAGGGTGTCTCTCGGCCAAGAGTATGTTTAGTTATCAGCCACAGAAATGACTGCAGAGAGACGCATGAGCCGATTGGAAAATAGATGCAGTACCAGTCTGAGCTTTTCTGCCTTAATTATTTTGCACTGAACTTCGTGCTAGTGCAGCGACCCAAAGTAATTAAAACATGGTGTGATGTGCCTGCAGGGTGAATAATATAAGGGAACTTAGTTACTTAGTCTGGCAGAACAAAGGTTAAGAAAGGAGAGAGTTGCTGCCTATAAATGCTTTTAGGAACTAGGGTTGGGAAACCAAGTGCTAGGGAGTGAGGATAGCTAAGTAAGCTAAAGGACAATGAAAAGAATAAATAGATATAAATTGGCCATGAATGAATTTAGGTTAGAAATCAGGAGGTTTCTAAGCAACAGAGCAGGGAAGGAGGTGCTGGAGCAGCATTCTAGGAGCACAAGTGACAGTGGAAACCTAATGAGATTTAGACCAGAGCTTAGTAAGTTTAGAAAAGGCCATTTGTTTTTTTACTTGCCTGTTATTCAAAGGGATTGAATCCAATAAGCCAAGAGGTCCCTTTTTAATTTTATTTCCTGTACTTGCCTTATTGCCTTATCAGAGATGCTCCCTTTCACACAGAAGTCAGATAAATCCCAAACATAGTTTGTGTGATGAGTTTTTTGGCATTGATCCTGTGGATATTTTATAGAAGATTCATTTGGTGTCAGAGATTTAAACTAACAAAAAAAGCAAGCCAATGCAATGCATAGAGAAGGTCTGCAAATATGCAGTAGCATAGATGAGAGCTCACTTATGAAAGAGCTTCTTCACTTAAATCAGATGTTCTTGGAGCCTCTGGCTTTGCTGGGAGGATGCTTCTAATGTGGGTACATGCTGTCCTGAGATTTGAGAACTTCAAGAGGCTGTCTGAAGGGAAAATGTTTTGTACTTTCCTGCCATTACGGAGGACTTTGTGCTTTGGGAGTATATCAGATTTACTGCATTGGGAATTGTCAGTAAAAACCACCACCCAAACACAGTTGAGGTAGAAACTTCTTGCATGTATTTAATCTCTGATGTCTGGCCACAGCACTGTACTTATTCTGATTCTTCGTATTGTTCTGTGTTGAGCAGGCAACTCTGGTCCCTTCTCTAAAGCACCAATGGATGCTACCTTCCTGGTGAAACGTTTTATCTAAAATCCCAATGCATGAGTATGACTGAAAGACAGGAAGGAGAGGGAAGTTCTTTGCTATACATTAGACCTCTAGAGACAGCTTCCAGGCATTCCCCAGCAGGAGACAGATTCCCAAGGACAGGCTGGGCCCAAGGGAACAGGAGTAGCATGTGACAATGGGCCCCTGAATGAGGGGGAACAGTTTTATAGTCACAGTTCCCTTATTTAGTGAACAATCCCAAATAATTCCATTATAAATGGATGTTTTCCACTCCCCATCTCAGGATACCATACCAGCGGATTGAGAACAGAGGAAACAAGAAAGAGGAAGGTGTGAAATGTCACTGCGTGTCAGCCTCATTGGCCAATAAAGTTTTCAGCAAGAAAAACTGGAAGAGGATTCCATCTCACTGAGGAGAAATGACCATCCATCCCAAAGAAACTGCTTAGTTGTCAGCTTTATGCTGCTGGAAATAAAGCATGGCACTCTCACAGCTACTGCTTCCACTTCTCAGCTCTTCAGCATCTCTGAATAGTTGAGAAGTGCATTGTAAATGATAATGCAATTACAGCTTCTATAAACACTCTCCTTGCTTTACAGTTGGAGGAACCAAACCATGAAGAGCATAAAGGATTTGTCCAAAGAATCAGCAAGTCATTTTCAAGCAAGGAGTCCTCATCTACCTAGCCACCAGACATTCATCTTGTCTTCCAGCTAGATGAATTGCTGCTTTACAAAAATATGTGTGCATACGTGTGTGTATACACGCACACACACACACACACACACACACACGTTTCCCAAAGCGATAAGAGAAGAAATAACAGACCTTTACCTCTTTTTGCTGAGCCTGCACAGGCAGAGGGAGGAGCAGGTGAAGTTGGCTGAAGTTTGAGCTCTAGAACAGCCCTTTGGTCTTGCTGGAGCCCACCTCTCTGTCAGTGTTCGGCTCCCAGAAGATGTCTGTGTCTGAGGGAGGACACTCTGGACAGGGTAAAGCTTCCAAAGGCTCAGCCTCTGACACTGGCTCTCTGGATGGAGATTCCCTCAAGCCTGGAGGGCTGATGCTGGGGGAGACCAGCTCCCGAGCTGCTCCTGACATGCACTGGCAGCTGTCTGCCTGCTATTCTTTTAAAGAGTCTTCGTGGATCAGGATAAAAATGTGATCTTACGCAGGCGGCATTGTAAGCACAACTTGGCTCCAGTTCAGCTCTTCCTCTGGCTCCCAGCTCCTCTATTTTTATTGAAGGAATTTGAGGCTATCAGAAAGGAAGTCAAATTGTTTTAGGAAAACAATAGAAAAGCAACTTGAAGTTTATTAGCTTCCTGCCCAGGGCCTGGGACCAACTTGTCAAACTTATTAGAGCGATGGCAGAGCTATTTATTTAAAAGGGCTAGCGACAAGACTCACAGTTTCATTCCTGTTTAGGCTTTGGTGAAAACAAAGGAAAGCCATAAAATAATATCTGAAAGGAGCAGATGGCCAACTGGTAAATGGTGTAAGTAGAGTTGGCTTCTGAGCCATTCGTGGTGTTCACCAGTGCAATGGGTTTTGTGTGATTTTGTTATTGAATGAATGCCTGGGTTGCATTCATAGGCTAGCCCCAGCACCCCAAATTCCTTATTGTGGCTCAGATTTTCAAGTGGAAGCCTTGCACCTAAGATTACAAATTTGGCAGGAAAAGGTCTTAATTTAAAGCTACTGAAAAAAGCAAAACAATACAGCAGGTCTACAGAAGAGTCAGGAATAGAGCCCAGGTGTCCTTGATCCGGTAGGACCACTGGAGCCCCCAACTGTAAAAAGTATTTATATCCTTCAGAAGCAGCTGCAGTCTGCTTCCCTTTTCAGCTACCCCGAAGTAGCAGTGCCATTAAGTCACTGAGCACATGCTGGCATGCGTCTGGTGAGAAGAATGGACAGCCAAACTATTAGACTCACAAGCAGACAATGTCTGTGCTGCCCGAGCCTAAAAAGTTTGCATTGTTTGCAAGGGAACAAGAGAATGAACCAAGTAACTGAGAAGCACTAACAAACTCTGCTTAATGCAAAGCCATATCCCTTTTTTATAGGGCTGTCTGCTAACTGTCTAACTTGCTTCCAGGGAGCATATAGGAAGAACTCATCTCCCCTTTCAACAGTGCAGTAGTAGTCTCTAGAAAGTCAGGCTCTGAGAGGTACTGATCTCACAGAGCTATGCACACAAGCTTTGAACAACTCAGTAACTGCTTTTCAGATGAAAGAAAGAAGAACCCACCTTAAAAATTATCTTCCTTCTCCTCATTAACTTCACTAAAAGTGGGAATGCAAAGCTACAGTTTTCTCGGAGGCCTAGGGCAAAAATGCATCTTGTATTGGCAAGTGGTAGAAAATCTCCTGTTAATTTATCCGGTTAGATACTTGTAAGAGGGTCAAAGTGAGTGCATGATCTCTGGAGTGGCCCAAGAAACTGGATCTTAAGTTGGCAGTTTTAATGTAAGTACAACAATTTTGCATTTATTTAAGGTATTCTTACAGCTTTTAGAAGGTTTCTCTAATTTCTGTCCCTCTCAGGTATTTCTTTGGCAAACAAATCATCCAAAGAAGCATACAGAACAGCGCAGCATCCTAGTTCATTAGAGTCCATAGGTATTTACTTAATTTCACTTACATTCTTGAGTTGCATTGAATTCAATGAGATTTAACAGCCTGGAACTTCAGCACCCTCCATTGCCAGCCAGGCCAGCTTTGCTGGGGGAATTCCAAGGCAGAGGAAGCTAGTCGATATACCTCTCAGTTGCCTCTGCCGTAAGGAATGCCACATGCAGATCACATGGTGGTGTGGCAAAGGAAGAGGTCTTATTTGCATTTATTAGGAATCTGTGTCATCTGGACTAGTATCAATTCGCACTTTGTTCTAGTAAGTAGTGTTTCAACCCCAGATACATGCTGTGAGAGCCTTCTTGTTGGACTCTTGGTAGTCCCTAAGGCTGGGATCCTGCAAAGACTTGATCATGTGAGTAAACTGATATAGATATAGCCTGGGGCCATTTGTGTGTATTAATGTCATAGACTGGAAAATGTTGTTGGTTGTTGAAGCTCCTGCTTTTATCACCAAGAGCCAGTGTTGTTGCTGAGAAACTCCTGGAGTGGCAGAGGTTACTAGCGGGCTGGACAAGCAGTACTGGGTTCAAACTTAAACAGGGGAAGTTCAGGTTAGATATAAGGAAGAAGTTCTTT
>JBAFWW010045086.1:0-23283 GCA_036873685.1 Agapornis canus
GAGCTGGAGGAGCTTTAAGGTCCCTTCAACCCAAACCAGGCTGGGATCCTGTGATCATCTGCTCCTGGCTTTACAAGCCCACACTCCAGACAAGGTGTCCCAGCACCATGTCCAGCTGGAGCTTTCAAGTGTCCAGTACTGGGGAATCCATCCCTTCTGCAGGGACATGATTCCAGTGGCTGATTGTTCTCATTGGGAAAACTTCTCCTCTTGTGGAATCCTGCCAGGACTAACTTGTGCCCATCACCACTCATGCTCCTTGTACAAAGGGAATCTCCGTCTTCTCTGTAGCCATCCTTTAAACACTGGAGCCCGTAGCTGAATGCTGGAACGTGCACCTAATGATGAAAGGCCTTGTCCTCCTGGCCAGACCTCCTGGGACCAGGTTTATGCCCCAGGGCTGCCAATGCTCTTATTAAGCCATCACAGCCTGATGTTTGGCTGGGATTAAATCCATCCTTACAGCAAACTTCCCCCGCTGACCCGGTAGGAGCAAGGCATCGGCACAGTAAGCCAAGAGTTTGCTTAAATCCTTGGAGCTCTGCTATCTAACAAGAATGACAAGAGGCTACATTAGGGAAAGGGCTGGCTATTTTAAGAGAGATCCATTGCCAACTTCCCTGGCTACAGAAGTCTTTAATACCACTGCAGGAATAGAAAGTGTTGGACACATATGGATCCTACGCACCCAGTTAACCACTGAGGGTGGGTTTGCAAAGGGTATGAACGCCTCTAAGCCTGGGCAGAGCCAAGTGCATTTTGGGCTGAGCTGATTTTGAGGAGGTGGCTGGGAAGCGTTTTGCTTTTGGGATGGTTTTCCCTTCCCTAAGGAAAGGGGAGAAAGGGTAAATGGTACCAGCTGGTCTTTACAGACTGACTGATTCCCATCCCACACTGCTGCTCTACTGAGGATGCTTTATAAACCACCAGTGCTGGGTGTGAAGCATCTGACCTGGGCTCTGCTGCATGAACACAGGGTCAGTGGGAGGCTAAATAAGCTGGAACAAAGGTAAGATGTGGATCTGTGGTGCTGATAAGGTGCAAAATGTAAGGATTTAGTGGCTATAAGCCTTTTCTGCTGGGTGCACCATGCTAATCCCATGGGAGCCTGGAAGGGAACTGCCTGGATCCTGCTGCATTGAGCGCACAAAGCACCCAGTTATCAAGAGCTTCCCCTGTCTTCTGAAGGAGCTTCCATCTGTGTTTTCAGAATGAGGTTGATTTAAATGGTGATGTATTTGTGATGGGTAATAAGCTTAAAGAAAGAATCAGCAATCCTGGTTTCAAAAGCGGAACAAGATGTAAGAAATCACTGGGTTTTCTTCCTTCTCTCAGAAAATGGAGTGGCAATGAAAAGCTGTGATGGGTAAATAATAGAAGCCTTCTGTGTGGCTCTGTTGCACCAGATAAAGTATAAAGCCCCAGTGCTGCAGGGCTGAGGGTGGGTAGAAGATATTCCACCTGAGCAACAGCAATTAGTGCACTCGGCTTTGTCCTGGTCCTGCCTTGTAAATGCAATTCTGAGCAGCAAAGAAGCAGATAAGCTTTGCCCAGGCACAAGAAGACAAATACCCTCTGCTGGGAAGAGGGTTTCTCTCTAGTCATGCAGCTGCTGGAGGGAAAGAACCGGGATAAATTGCTTGGGAATGAGTGAGCAGCCGAGGTGGCCTGTGCGGAATGCTGGTGTAAATGGGCAGGGACCTGGGGAGGAGATTCCTGCATCGTGAAGATCCCCTTGGTGGGGAGGGGATGGGAGCTCAGGAGCTGGAGGGAGTTCAGCAACTTCTGTGTCATGGGAGCATCGTTTCTGCTGACGCTCACCTGCATCTCCCTCCTGCTGGGGCTGGAGCCGCTTGGGCTGGTACCCAGCGGGGCCTCGGGGTGCAGGCAGAGCCGGACTTGCTGACTCAGTGGGCAGAGATGTGATGCTCAGCACCAGCAGTGCCCAGCCTGTGCACTGGGGTGGGGAAGTGCCAAGCTGCTGGGTTTAGATTGGAGATAAAAGCAGATTCAGGCAACTTTGTGCTGATGCTTTTTCTGCTGAAGCTCTCCCTGTGTTTCACTTGGGTATAAATCATCTTCTTGAACTCAGTTGTTGCTAAATCACTCAGCTATGAGATATGAACATGTCCGGCTCTGCCCCAGGCTTGGTTGTGTTTATTGGCTCACCCCTCACCTTGCCTCTTGCTCTTCCCATTTAAAGGCTTTGTACATCTTAAGTAGTGGCATGGATGCTCTTACCCTGCTCTCTCTGCATCCTCTCCATAGCTGGGAGGTGTCTCTGTGCCTCAGCTCCCCGTCAGTCAAATGGGAACGATGCTTCCCAATGGACCATGTGGTCCTTTGTGCTCCTGACTTGCCCATGAGCATTTGAAAACCTCACCCCAAGTCCTTAACTACTAATGAGGGTGCTGCTGTGCTGAGTCCTGTGAGTGCCTGGGAGAGGAGACCCCTCTTGCTCTCCTAAGAAGACAAGGAGAATAGAGGCATGTGGGGCCAAGCGTGCAAAGACACTGAGGGGATGGATAAAGGAAGCCTGTGGTGTAACACTGCTCTATAAAGCTAGCTTGGAAAGCAGATTTTGCAGACAAGTATTTTCAGTTTTATGGGTTTGGGTTATTCTTTCTGCAAAAGTGCCCAAGGAAGTGCTCAAGGCCAGATTGAACACAAGGGCTTGGAGCAAGCTGCTCCAGTGGAAGGGGTCCCTGCCCATGGCAGGGGTTGGAGCTGGAGGGGCTTTAAGGCCCCTTCCTACCCAAAGCATTCCATGACTCTATGAGTCATTGCACCAATATTATTGAACATAAACCAACCATGTTTCTCAGTCCATGCTCTCTCTTCACCTACATCAGTACCTTCCATGGATGCATTTCATATGTGTATGCAATACATCTCCCCTCTTATTGCCTGTCAGCGCAGATGAAGAGCAGGAGAAAGAGCTTCCACATCAGAGCTGGGCCCTGCCTTCTCCAAGGTCCCTGCCCTTGGTGCAGGGATGGTTTGCGCACCAGCAGCCTTTCCCTTCCGTGTACAACCACCCTATTCCCAATTCCTGTGAACTGGGAATGACAAACAGCCCTGTTCTCCCACAGAACTCTGAGCCTGGGAATTACTTCTGCTTTCTACCAGGGGTTTGTCCTGGCCTGCCCTAGAGCAACAGCCACCTTTCATCAACTAAAGGACGATAAAACCGAGGTCAGCGCAGCTTCCAGTCTCAATTGCTTGCTCAGACACCTGCAGACTTTCTGCCCCCGACACGAGGTCCTTCAGCTCCCTGCAGCAAGGCTTTTGCCTCTGTTTTCCCAGTTACTTGTGTGGTTTTGACAATCTTTCTGGCCAGTTAAACCAGAACCATCGCGATTGCGAAACCCAGGAAGTTTGCTGCAACGCTCCGCAACACTTGCGCGGCCATCAGCCAAACCCTCACACAAATAAGCTCTTCTTTTCCACCACACCGTTCGAACCACCAGGCATTAACCCATTTTCTGAGGAGACAACATCTGCTGGAGGAACTTCCTAATCCTGGAGCAGGCGAGGAAAGAAAGACACTGCAGTGCCTCTGGTCTGTGGTAAGGAAAGTTTTCCCTCTGAAGGTTCCAGCTCATCCCAGCTGAGCAAAGGGCTCCTTTCACAGACCTGCTCCCCAGGATATTTATTACCTGGTCAGGAAAACCAAGAGGGCTGAAGCCTTCCTTGCAGCACTGATATGCTTCAGAGATGGTGTTTCCCTAGAGAAGCCCACAGCAGCCTGGGACTTCAGGCAGGAAATGCCCCCCTGAACCTGGTTGTTGCAGGGTCTGAAATCCCTGGAGCTACAGGCATTGCATCCTATAGCTGTAGGAATAAATCACAGCACAGGCAGCTCCTGGGTGATGATTGGTAAGGATAAAGAACCCTCTGGGCAATAAAGCAACCATTCCCGTTTCCTAACCCTACATTTACATGGCTTTCCTTCCTGGGAAGATGTCAACACATAGCAAAAACTATGCTTCAGGATTTGCCTTAGGAAGCAGTTATCACATCCAGATAAACTGAGGCAGAGCACGATAACACAACCAACACCACAGAGCAAACCAGTGTTCACGCTGCTCCTCTCCCTTATTTCAGATTAAAGCAGCCGGTGCTGTTGGTTGGAACTCCTTCCCTCCCTCTCCTCTGTCCCTGCTTTCTCCCCCATCCTCAAAAACCAATAACATCAAATAAAAAGCTTCCTTTTGGGAACCTGGCGGCAATAATACTGCTACCATCAGTTGATAAGTCCAAGGACCTGCACGGGGAGGAAAGAGGCTGCAGAGCTGAAAGGGAGTCAAGTGTTTGCCTGGCTTTATTGAGAACTGAAACCCAGCTTTCATTCTCCAGTAAATGGGAGACTATTCTGAATCACCTCCTGAATTTTTTCATGCTGCTCCTGGGAGCACTGAAGGTAAATATGTTAATGTGACTTCAATCACGGTGCATGGCAAAGAGAGGCGCGCTGTATTAGTTTAGGGGACCGAGTCTGAAAACTATTCATGCATTTCTGCATATTTTATACTCAGCAAATAAAGTCCCAAGGTTCTATAAGGAGGCTGCAAAATTATTCTGAGTAAGCAATAATGAGGTGTGCATTATATAAGGCTGGTACTAATGGTAATCTATTATTAAAATTTAAGGGTTCTCTAGCAGCCAAACCGTCCTACAGCAGTTTGTCTCCTCTGCAAAGGGAAAGCAGCACCTGGAAGAGGGAGGCTGGCGAGACAATGGGTTCCACACATGGAGCCTGGGTTGTACCCAGGTCCTTGAGGTAATCTCCCTAATGCTCCCCTATTTAACTCTTCACAGAGGATTCCCACTGCTGCCGGGAGCAGGCTCGTGCAGCCACTTGGGCATGGTCCTGAGTGCCAGCAGCTTCACGTTCCCAGTGTGTTCAGTTCTCCACCTGGTGTTTCAGTGTAATGGATCTCCCCCAGTGCATTAGGTGTTAAAAAATTAACAGGGCTTCAAGTCTGTACATCTTAACGATCCTCGGGGCTGCCCTGAGCCTTGTTTTCTGCTGCTGATACCCCACTTTGGCTGCAAGGAGGCCAGGAACCAGTAAAAGCCAGTGTGCTTTGCCTACTTGTGCTTATGCTCTTGCCCTATCATCTCCAGGACCCTCAGAAAAGAAGCATCATGACATCCAGGTTGGATACATGGATCATGTCAGTGTTCAAACACACCAAGGGAAGAGTGCAGCATCACGTTCGAGTGATGCTCAGCAAGCCCAAGCCAAACTGGGGTGAGCTGGTCCTGCTTGCTCCCCTCCCCGTCCCACTCCTTCCTGGGGTTGGATGCTGCCCTGGAGACAAGCCACTTGCCCCAACAGCGAATGCCAGGCACTGCAGGACCCATCCCAGTGAGCGGTGGGGATTAAGGACATATCACCATCATCTAGTGCAACGGCACCTCTCAGCACTGCTGTGAGAGAAACAAACAGCAAAAAGCCCCCAGAGTTTGGCTCATTTTCCTCCTTCCTACATCTTTCAGTGAGAATCAAAAGGAGTCTCTGGGGGCTGTAAATCTGTATCTGACAAACTCAGACAGAAAGAGGCACATCAGCGAGGGACCAGGCACTGCAGCAACACTGGGCATCTCTATGTTTAACCTGCTACAGCTTCATCTCGCAGGGCTCATGGACCCCCAGCATTCATCAGGAGCTCCACATCAGGTCTCACCACATCACCTGCCCCTTGGAGGAAATCCTTCCCTCTGGCTGTGCATGAAATGCAAAATGCCATTCTAGCTGCATTCCAGAGCAAACAGCTACGGTGCAGCCAAGCCCTTCGGTGAGTTTAGATCCCAAAGGCAGAGCTCTGCCCAAACCAAAGGATAATGAAGCATAATGATTTCAGGAGAAACAAACTTAGTCTGGGACCTTTCTGCACTGTGAAGGATCTTAACCAGTGACGTGCTCTTTACTCTCCAGGCTGGACGGGGCACTGGGAGCAAAGCGAAGCAGAAGGGATGGAGGAGGAACAGAGCAAGTCAGCATTTGCTGGGTGTTTGTGGCATCCACTCGCCCTGTGTGCCCCCTCTCTGCTGTATCATCACCTACCTGGACCGAAGGAGTTAACAGCTCTTCTGGGACAGAGTAACAGGAGCCGGGAGTTAGTCATCTAGGCATGTCCGGATCGGTATGAACCGGGAGCTGGCCTATGAATGAAGTTGCCTTGGAGATGCAGCCAAAACCAATGACCAGATATTAACTTTTCACAACAGGCTGCCAAGGGAGGCAGAACACATGAAACCAGCAGGACAACAGCCTCCAGCGGAGGTGGGAGAGTCCGGATACAACAGGAGGGACCCCTGAGCCCCCCTCAGAAGTAAAACCCTGCGTGCCTTTGATCAAGAGACAGGAGAAATTCCCTCTCACAAGACCCAAGCAGGTCAAGGGCTTGCAATGAACCCTACTCTTGGACCTTTTGAAGTGGGTAAATGATGCCCAGATGCAAGATGCTGCCTTCCCTAGGGCTAATTTTAAAGATGATTTTAAAGATACCAGCACCCAGCTCCTTCCTTCTGTCTGGAACCAGCTTCATTAGCAGAAAAACAGCTATAGGCACCTTACACAATGCAGCTGAAATGAGCTGTCATTAAACAAACCCAGTAACAAGTAATTCAAAGGCTGGGCTGGTGAAGGAGTAGATGTCAGCAAACCTCCCCCTGCCTAGCTATGGCACTTCATCTCCCCTTCCAAAGGCAGTTTTGGAGGTAGCTAAGCAGGAAGGAGAGGCTGCACTCGTCATCTGCTGGGCTCCTCCGCTGGCACCCAGTGTGACCAGGAGGAAACTCAGCTCCAAGCACAGCTTTCTCAGGCTCAGCTCAGAGGCAGGCAGCTTCCTATGGGGCTTTCCTCCCACCCCGATGAAGGTGGTCACCCTGCTCAGCTCCCTCCATGGCTCACAGGAGGCTGGGATGCAGCAGAGCCACGATCCACCCCCATCAGGGCTGCACTGGACCTGAAACCCAGCCCCAGCACTGCCCGGGGCAGCCCATGAGCGGGGCTGTAGAACCACGCTCAGGACATCACGGAGCTGAGCAGCACTCACCATCTCCCTTGCGAGGAGAGCACGGGATGAAAGGGACATATTTGTATTAGAGGCTGAGATGCTGCAAGCTCCGTTCCATCCGCACGCCAGCCCCTTGGCATTTTTTCCCAGAAGGAAAAACAGAAGATGCTTTCCATAAGCAGACGATTTCAGCAGCTAATTTTACCATCACTTATGGTCGACTTTATGACTAAGATTTCATGCTGACTATATTAATCCTGTCAAATTTCAGAGTGAGAGAGAAATGATACTGTATATTTTATGGCTGCAATAACTTCTAAGCCATTAGACATGCATGCTGACATGAAAGTAATCAAATTGATTTTTTCCCTATTACAATGAAGAACTTTGTATGAGCAAACAGTCTTTCTGGCACAGGAAGGAGACCCCAAGCAGCCTGAGCTCACCGAGGAAAATGAGGAAATCACCATGAGCCATTGTGCAGAAATGCAGGTATTCAGCTTACTCACATGCTATTGACACCAAAGCTGAAGGGAACATGTTAAACATCAAGCAGTTGACAAAAGCCAGAGTGAGGGATAACCGGAGGCTCTTAACAGCTATAGTACAGGTGCCAGATGAAGGGCTTAAGCCCTGTGTGCATGTGTGCGGATGCCGAGGCAGCAGTAAATGAGAACAGCCATGTGCCAGGAGGTCAGCTGAGAAAACCAGCTTTGTTTTGAGCCCAGCCTCTGCTTTGTATCTCTGCAGAAAGCACACAGAAAGAGCATTTAAAATAATAGTCTAAATGTAAATAGGCTTTTAATGATAAATTCCAAGTGTTTGGTTGGGTTCTTTTAAGCCTAACTCACTCGGATCTAAGAAACACCTCTTTGACACACAGCAGAACCTAAATTTCATTTAAAACCCTTTAAACTGACCTTTCAAACCCTTTCATCTCACTCTTTGTAGAGTCCTAGAGAGAATCAGGTCAAAGCGAACCCCATGATGGGCAGACAAGTCACAGGGCAGAGATAACAGACCGGGTGTCCCCTGCCATGGGTGGGACCTCGGTGCCAGGGCACCCCCAGCACAACTGCTGCCTGCACAGGCAGGGGCAAAGCCAGCCCCGGGCAGGGGCTCTGCAAGGCAGGCCTGGCTCGGGAGGGGTGAACGTGTCTGCACACCTCCGAGGTGCCAAAACCCGTGCGAACCTGTCCTCTTGCTCGGATGGGCGAGGGCCTGCCGGGTGTGAGAGGACAAGCTCGGCGGGGATCAACAGCTTGAAGACAGGACAACCAGGAGCAGTTAAGTGTAGGTAACACACACAGTGCAAGAGCCACACAAGCACCCAACAGGCACGGTCACGTCTCTTCCACAGCCAATAGAACTGAAGAGTTTCCTTTCATTTTTAACATGGATCTCTTGCCTTTTTGTACAATATTGGTCTCAATCATTAAATAACATCAGATCATTCAAACCAAGCAACTTCCATGAAATAATTTGCATGTGTATGTGCTAAACCTGTCTAATAGCTCCCATGAAGATGAGGGGGGGGGTATAGATAACTTCTTTGGGCTACCAAAGAGACTGCAGATTTAACATGCATTTAGTTGTAAACCAAAATGCTATAATGGCTCTCTATGAATAAGATTTATTGAATAAGGCTCATTTTGGGGTTTGTTTTTGTTTGTGGTCTCGGGGTTTTCTTAAGAAACAAAAAGAATTTGGGAATGCCAAACCATAAACCCACAGCTCCACAGGTCACCTAACGCAAGGCTTGCTGCACGCCAATTATAGGGAATTCATTTGTGCTGCTGGACAAGGTGTTTGTAAAGCCATCAGTGCGGCTGCCACAATCCAAACATGCCAAGGGTGCAGAGAGGTTATTAAACAACATAAACCCCCAGGGGAAGGCAGATAACAGCATCAGGGGCTGGGAACTGGATGAGCTTTAGGATCCCTGGCAACCCAAAGCAGCCTGTGGTTCTACGACAGAACAAACTAACTTTTTGGGTCAGTTTTACACTTTATTTCCATCTAGCTTCCATTCTAATTTCAGCTTTAGCACCTTTCACAAACACAAGCTCCCAAAAGCACCCGGACCCACACTGACATCTCTAAAAGCCTCTTGCTGTGCACCCACGTAGCTGCACTCTGTTACCAACTCCTTACCTGCAGTCCCCAATCAAAACCATCCTGCAGCTTTGCCACGATGAGGAGAGGAGAGGAGAGGAGAGCTCTGCCCCGGCAGTGCTGAGCAAACATCCCCTTGCTGCTGCCTTTGCCACTTGTCCCATGTTTACCGTTCACATAGTTTTTACAGGAATCCCTCCCACCCCGTGCAGAGCACGATCCCGGAGTTACAGCCCGGCAATGCATGTGCTTCATTGCCCACATTCCTTTGCAGTGACCGCAGCACTCAGCACCCTGCCTGCTGCACACACGGAGGGAAGGGGCAGACTCGGGGTGACAGCCCCAGCGGCGGTGGGGACAGGGACAGCTTTGAGCTGCTATAGCTCTGGATGCATGGCCTCAGAAAGCTGAGCTGGCTTGGGGACTCTCGGGCTTCTGGGTTTCTTTGGGGGGGAACTGTTTGGTTCTTGGTTTTTTTAAATAGCATAAACCCAAACCCCATCCCAACCAAACCCAAGCCAGAGCTCACGGCAGCAAACTGAGCCCATCAAACGGGTCCCCTCCACCGGCCCTCTCGTTTATATGGATCCCTCTGGAGCAACCTTTATAAGGATCCCAACATTCCTGGTCCACATACCAGCTCGGAAGCTGGTGAGACACGGCTATGACTAGTCAGCACATGAGGCATGAATCACCTTCACCTGAACCGTGGCACCTTCAGCTGCCGTGCAGGAAACAGAGAATCCTTTTAGCCAGACCACTACCGAGCTGTGCTTTCAACTCCTTACAAAGCCCCCGATCCATAGTTTTGCAAACTAGGAGAGGTCTCCCGGGAGAGGCAACAAACAGTACCCACAAGCTTCTCTTGACCTTATGGAGATTGCCATGACAACACCGCTTCGATCCTCCAAACATGGATATATTCATTTGCACTGGTGTGATTGAGAACAATTAGTGCGAGATTCCCGGAGCCGGGAAGTCACACCCGTGCCGTGGTTCACAGCTGCACAGCCCAAGCTTTGAGGGAAGCAGCCTCCAGTTTAAATGGCAAACAGAAACCCAGCGCTCTTCACAGCGCGTGACCCGCTTCATTAGAAAGGATGCCAGTTAGCAAAGCCTTTAAATAAAACATTAAGCCAGAGGTAATTTGAAGCCTTGTGGATTTTGTTTTACTCAATTATTTTGTAATGCTTCAACTTCAAGAATAAATATGCAGAAACAACAAAAAACACCAAACCAAAATACCCAGGGTTTCATTTAATCCTTGCAGAAGAAATGAAGACGTTCACAGGAAAGCAAAATAACCTCAACCAAGCCACAGTTTTCATTAAAACTTTTATGTCCTACAAGCTTCCTCAAGGTTGGAATATCTGCTTCCAGCCCGGCATCGCGCCCGCGGGAGGCTGAGCCCATCACTCACACCGGCACAACCCGCGCGCCGCGCTGCTCTAACTCCTCTCCAAGAGACACGCTCACAACTCACGCCACGTCTCAATGTTCTTTCTATCTCTGCCCATCATTTACACAACCAGCTGCAATTTCCACTCTGTCTGTTGGGAAGTTTCACACTGGCCACTGCTCTGCTTTTAGTCATGCGTGACGGGAAGAAAGTGGATGCAGGGAGGCAAGTAGGAACATAAAACCTGGCAAAGAGCATAGAGGATAACAGCCACTGTTGATATGCATGGGCTAAGATGAGGTTAATGGGGAAAGGGAGGGGGAATGAAGCAGCTGATGATTAGCTCCGCAAATGTTCTTCTAAGGCATACTATAAAACCCAAATAAATTGCATGCCTTCATGGCACAGCCCTGCAGAGAGGCTGGGCTCACCTACAGAAAGGAGAGCTGAAGAGTCTTTTACCTACAGAGAGAACAAGTGAAGAGTCTGGGAAATGCTGCTGTATTTTAGAAGACTCTGAGGGCTTCCTTCAACCTGGACAAGCTCTGTTGAGTGCTTGGCCTCGTCACTGGACAGTGTCCCAAAGGGAAATACGTGACTCATGTGAAGGGAGGACCTTGATGCTCAACCAGCAGCTCCTTACAGGGCTGAGCAGGACGCCGTGCCCAGGGCAGGCCATGGGAAGCGCAGGTCAGAGCCAGCTCCTGTAATCTCTGTAATCACATCACAGCCACACCCCGGCCCTGCACCTGGGGCCACTTTTGGGGTATTAAAGTTCTCCCCCATGCCACCAGAGCAGGGTATTTTGTGTTGGCAGAGGTTTAAGTGCTGGTATCCAGCTGAGCACCATCGCACACATGCAGCCAACCCTGCTCCCACCAAGGGCTTCAAGATCAAAACCCAGTGATGAATCCATTCCCCTGCAGCAGAGAATAAACAAGGATTAGTATTCACCCGTTCATAACAGGGAAACCCTGCAGCTAGAGGTGGAGCCTGTCAATGCCTGAACATCCAGCCCAAGTTGCTTGATGAATGCTAACTACAACTTCCAGTGTATTGATCTAATTTGGGTTGATTTTAAACTATTGACTTCTCTAACCAGACACACACAGAAAATCCTAGAGCTCTCCCCTGCCAGTGAAAGCTCGCTCTGCCTTTTTATGATGCTATTATTCAATCTGCACCTTGGAAGAATCCTGACTTTTCCTTATCACATTTGTATTGAGAAATGCCCAAGACAAAATAAAACCAGGACAAATGCTACACTTTTTCTACATGATCTGAAGCACCTGAAAAATGGGGTCTACAGTGAATGAGCCTTCCCAACCCTGACTGCCATCCACAGCAGTAAATATATTACTCATTTAAGCCAGTTACAATATTTATTAGAGTCTATTTTTGTCAATCAATCTATAATAAGCGCAGAACAGCCAATACCTATAGAATGATTCTCTCCATTTCAGTTGGGTCTGGTTTCTGTATTAGAAATAGGCAGCTATGAACTGATTCCACCAGCTTGTAACCAAAAAAAACCCATGGAGAAGGGATGAAGTCAGTGGTAAAATCTCCAGTGACTTCATAGGACCAGGATCTGCTCAGAGAAACACAAAGAAGATGCTGAGGTTGGACCACCCCAGGGCAGGACCATCCATCCCACCGTGGGTGTCTGTGGTCCAGCCTCCCACCACCCAGCCAGTGCCCCTCATTTGGGATGCTCTTACTGGTACCAGTGATACTGAGCCTATAACTGTTGGACGTCGGGAGTGCAACACAGTGAGATGCATTTCACTAGGTACCTACAGGCTGCTGCTCATGGTGAGGGTGATGCTGCGCATCCTGGAAAGAGGAGACCCAGCACCAAGTGATTTCAGAGACCAGCAAACAGCTGAGAATGAACCGAACCTCTACTGAGTGTCCGCACGGATCTGAAACAATGATCTGAAAAGCCTCCTTGCCTGCTCCTGAACCCACGAGGTGCGATGCTCCCCCTCCTTCCCCAGCCCTCATTTTAAAATTCAGCCTTTATCAGCTTGAGTTGAGAAAATCCAGTCGAAAGGCACAAATGGATTGTGCGAGTAAGCAGAAAAACTGTTACAGCTTCTGAATGTCATTTTGCCAAAAGCCTCTGCACAATTTTTTTTGTCACGCTTTGCATTATGAAGGAAATTTCTTTTTAGAAGAACAGGAGCATGATTTGCATAATATTCTTTGCAAGTTAATATCAGCCTCTGATAATGATCTCTGCATAATGCAGAAACGTTTGAGAAGACTGTTACAACACTAAGTAATCATATTTTAAATTATGTTTCCCTTTATAGAAAGGTGTTGCAAAAACACACAGACATGAAATCTGTCTGTTGAAGTCCCAAGAACCACCTGACCATCTTCCCACTATTCTACTGTTACAGATTGCAACACTGCCTTTCAAAACCTTACAAAACAAATTACGCTGCAACAGTCTGGCTTCACAGAAGGCAGAGCTTTTTCCTGCGCCGATGCTCCGGCACATTACATTTCACAAGAGCTTCTGATGTACTGCACAAGTTAAGCAAGGACCTAGAAATTAAGATGCAACACAAATCAAGACGTGCCACCGCAATTAAGGCGGATTCTCCCATCTGTACTCACACCAAGCCAAGCAGCAGTGGCAGGACCAGGGCAAACCCCGGTTACCACCAGGTACTGGGGACACTGCTCCAGCTGGGTACCTCTTTCACCCGGGTGGCTGCAGAGCCACGTGGAGGGCACAGGGAATTAGAACCAGGCCACCACTGCCACATCCCCACTGCACTGAAAGCGTCTCCTCCGGCACTAGCAATGTTCCTGACATCCCTCTGAGGGCTTAGGTGTTGTCTGATGCAGCGACAGGATCCCTGCTCTCACCACTGCTCAGGCCTAATTAGGTCAGGAACTAAACCTAAGAAGAAGAGGTCCAGGAGGAAGCCATTTATACAAGCATGCCGAGCAGCATCCTATGAGATGCGGGCACCGACTATTTCCTTCAACCCATCTCAAACAGAGGATGTGGGTGGGAAGCTAATGCACTTAGATATTAAATGCTTAATATGTCACTAAGACTTAACAACCACAACTGAGTGGTTTAAACCTGAGCTAAGCTTCCCTGAACTATAATAAAACTGCAAAAGGAATTTGGAGAGGTTCTTGGGGAGGCCCTTGAACACGGCTATAAAATACAGGAGTCACACGCTGCAGTGAAGCAAAGGCAGACACCACTTCCAGACCCATCTATTTCTCATGGTACAAATGATGTAAGTCTCAGGTTCGCAGGAAAGCATGAGGCAGGATCCATGGCATAGGCTGTGCTCCTGAGAGCATTGCCATGCCCCAGAAAGCCAGCGTCCCCAGCCTCTACCCATAGCATCTGCAGGACCACAGAGGAAAGTACATATAGTCCAGCCAGTGCTGCCCACGTCTCTATCATATACAACAGGGCATCATTCAGCCTGGAGGGTGGGTGGTTTTTTCCCACCTACAAAATGAAGTCTCAAATTCAAATACCAGATCTGTGCAGTCAAGGCACGGAGAAAACAGCCTCTTGGGTCTCAGAGTGAGCTCAGCAAGGCTGCCCTGGCTGCTCGGCTGCTGTACGGGGTACAGAGATCATCATGGAGCCCTGTGGTCATTCCAAAGCCATACAAGGTTCAGTGACTTCCAGGGGCTGCCCAACCACATCCAGCAACAGGCAGGAGAGGAACCACCGGGGTCAGTGCTCAGACCACAGACCAGCTAGGAAGTGGTCAGGTTTGCCTGGATCCCGTGCTCCTCCCCAGGCTGGTGATGGCACATTAGGGGCTCTGCCCCAAAGCAATTCATGAACCTGCAAGGAAATGGGACTCTTAACAATGCCATGCAAGGATATAAAAGCTGCTTTGTGCCACACGGCAGTCTGGAAGCAGAAGTGTTGCCACCATCAGTGGGCCTGAAAAGCACCCAAAGCCAAGTTATCCCAGCTGGGAACGCGGGTTCTCCAGCCCTCACTGCCCTTGGGCAGGACCCTGACACCGCAGCACCAAAGCACTCCAGGTACCTTGGGCTCCATCTGCATTTTCACAGTCGCACAATGAAAAACACCATGAAAAAACACCCAACAAACCCCAGATCTTAGACTGCTCGCAATGGCCTGAAATTAAACTGCCACAGATGTTATTGGATGGCTCAGACATCGATTCTGGTGAACTGAGCATCTTGCTGGGGCTGCAACACAGAGATTCCCCCTGCTAGAAATCCCACCTGTGTGCTGAAACACACTGGGACTGTGTGGGGTTGCTGTTTTGCTCCCTCTTCCTTGGCCTACAACTGCCAGTGCACACCAATAAAATAAGCCAGGAATTTCAAATGGGAATTTCTTTGTTCCCTGCCTGCACATCTGCCACTGTGCTGAGACATGGAAGAGCGTGGGAATGCCCACACAGGAAAAGGAACAGCTCTCATCCCATCTAATTCCATCCCACCCCGGGTGGTGTTCATCACCTGCCTGCATCTCCAAGGGCTTCCAGACCAGACCTGCAGATAACCCTTGGGAGGCTCCCAGCTCTCCTGTCCTCAAGGAATGCCCTCCACATGCAGGATCCCCATAGGACTATAGGATGGGAGGGCAGAGACCCAAGTTGAATATGGCAGGATATGCTGCAGGTCTCTTGCTCTGGGGAGGCGGTTTTCCTTCCCATTCCCTAAGGAAGTTTACCATGACTGGCATAAATGCCATTGGTTTCACGCATGGACACAAACCAGCAGCCTGGGATAGCCCTGAGCCAGCAATACACCCCCAGTTGTCCAACCAGGAGAGCTGGGACATGGATGTGCCACGCTCCAGTGAAATCTCACGCAATTCCTGTCAAGTAAGATGATTTTGGATCCTCATCCCAAATTCTCTCAGGTTATAAATCCGCTCAATGCCTCAACACCTGACACAAAACAACACCGCCATAAACTACTTTTCTGCCCACATATAAGGGAATACACCCATTAAACCCCAGCCTCTGCTGTGTGTGAACAGTGACTCCAGAGCTCCAAGGAAAAGCCTCCATCACTCTGGCCATCCAGGCTCCAAATCCCTCCGATGAGCAGCCAGGAGCACGCTCTGTGCTTCACAGCCATGAACCCAGCCACAGCCACTGCCATCGCTACCCCCAAGCCCTGCAGATGCTTCAGCTCCAATGGGCCTCCTGGCCAACACACCAGACTCCAGTCCCTCCATCATGCGATGGCACAGAGCTCGGAGGAGAGCGGAGCAGCTGGAAGATGACAGCTCTGCAGCTTCCACATTCCTATTTAGCCTTTCCTCATCATAAATTCCCCACTTGCAGCACAAACGCAAGCGGGGCTGGTTCCCCACTCCTCCCTCATCGGGATGTGCTCATCCTTTAACTAACAGCTCATCCCCTCAGGAGGTGCATCACTGCCTTGTTAGCAGCACACCCACCCTGTTAACAAGGCAGTGCCCCATCCCAGTGCTGGGTTCTTCTCTAAAGGACCTGCCCTTCCCAGTTTCTCCAGCATCCCACAGATGTGAAGCTCTTGGACAGCACAGGGCAAAGCTCTGGAGGCATCCAGAGACCAAGCACCCCAGCATGGATGGGCTGGAGCAGCCAATGGCGCCATGCCCCGGTTCAGCCGTGGCACGGATCCTGGGAGCTGCCTGATGAGTCAAGAAGTCCCGTTGTTGGATGCACTGCCCAGGCTGTGAATTGGTCAATCCTCCTCTTTCACCCAGGAGCAGCGGGGGGGCCTGGCCCCTCTCCAAATATTGTGTAAGCTGCAAAAAACCCTATGTAAAAAGAATTAAACCCCCCAACCCAAACAGTTTATCTGTACAAATACAACGTGGGAGGCACGGGGAAAGCGGCGGGTGAAGGATTATCTGCTGCTGGCCCCTTCCCTTCCTCCAAGCGCCTCAGAACGCCTTCCCCCCGCCCCGCTCCGGCCCTGCTCACGTTACACTCCGCTAAACCGAAGCGGATCGCGGTGCCCGTGCCCTGCCCAAGGTCACGGTGACAGCAAAGCGCCCAGGAGGATCCCAGCTCTCTGCCCCCCACCCCATTCCCAGGCTGCGGAGCAGCGGAGCGGGGCCGAGCCCTGCCCCGGGGCGGAGGGATTCGGGCAGTGATGGCGAGAGGAGGCGGTTTGCCCTCGGCTCCGTTCCCATGGACACCCACACCGCCGGCTACCGCCACCTCCACAACTTCCACGTTTCCGAAAGGCTTTTCTCCCTCCTTTCCTTCCCCCCCAGTTCTTACAATCCAATTATAGCACGACTCTCTCAGCAGGGGTCAGTGTAGAATAAGAATCGCCCGAGTTAATGGACAGGAGACCAAGAAAGATTAATGCCTAAATGGTTTCAGAAGTTGTACGATGCCGATTTCATTAACATTTTAATTGTAATGTATCTTTTTAATCTGCTTCCACACTAATGGCTTTATATGCGCCAAAAAAAAAAAGAGAAAAGGGAAAAACTGCTGACAACAAAAATATCAACATGCCAAAATTACCCGACGGAACTGAGCGCTGTAATGGGAACGGAATGGAAGGCACAAAACCGTGTTAATGATGCATTAAGACCAGGAACTGTACTCAGACAAGAGTCAAAAATTCAGCCCCGCGCTTGCATGCCCTGTCTTTGCCTTCCCCACGACCCCAGATCCCTGTCTTTCAGTGGGGCTGTGCTGAGGCAGCATTCCCAAGATGCAGAGGTTTATCCAAAGGAAAGCAGGCTTTAAACCTGGCAATCAATCTCGTGTAATCAGGGTGATATTCCGGAGCAGCAGCCACACAGGAGGCTGCTGCTGTGGTCCATGACCCTCTCCTGAAGGGCCCTGATGCTGCTGTCCCTGCTCTGCAGGCTCGTGGCCGCAGCAGGACTCACATGAAGATGCAGTTACAACCATCATGCAAAGCTTTGGTTTACTTAATTAGGAGACAATTAAACCTAAGCAGTAATGTTTCATTAAGCACGGGCATGTATTGATGGCGGTAGCATGTATAAAAGGAGGGAGGCAGAAAGGAGAAGATAATTGCAGAGCAGACAGATGAAGTCTGAAGCAACTTCTCGTTGTAGAAATGAATGGCTGAGTGCTACAGATGCTTCCACCTGCCTGTGAGGCTGGGCTGCCGCTCTAGAAACCATGCAAAACCTGCACTGTTTTACTCCACAGCCCAACAGAACTTGTGAGAAGGGAGCAGATTTAGTCAGTGGGATACAAACCCTCCATACAACCATCACCAAATCATAACACCATGCAACGAGAGCGCGATTGCAACCCCAACAGAACAAAACCAAAAGCACATTACTCAGCTTCAGTCCTACAAAGGTGGCTGCAGCCAGGGCAGCATCCCGGCAGGTTTCCAGTGAAGGGGCACCCATGAACGGGGGTCACCCCTGTCTATGAGGCTTTCATTCCAGCAGGATCTCAGCCATGAGCTTGCCACCCAAGCAATGAGCCTGTCCCCAGGAGGGTCCATGGTGCAGCCAGGCCCATCCTGTCCTGCGGGAGAGCTCCCACCCGGCGCTGGCCAGGCCCATCCAACCTCCCCTTGGCAATGGAGCCGCTTGAACCACCTTCAGACGTACCAAACCTCACTCCCTGTGTCTTTTGGGCACCTGGCCATTGCCTTCTGCATTGCACACCTTGAAATGCCAACCCTTTATTTATACACCTGCATGTTACACCTCTATCTAGCACAACCCATTCAGAGCTTAGCACCCTGGAAAGCACCAAGTACTGAAACATTATCACTCTTTTGCCATGTCATCACTTAACAGCACCTTCCACAGCATCTCTGCAAGGAATTATCCCATTTCCAAACCTAACCCTTGTTTGCCTAATGCTTCGTATAATCAGAGTGTAAATGTTTGTCCTATGACAGAGAGAACTGGCATGTAAAACATGTACCCCCACACAATATATATATATAACCGAGGCTGCCATATGCTTCCCCAGTGGATATCACGATCAGAACGCGCGCGTGGAGCCGAGCCAGCGCTGGCACCCGAACACAGGACCCTTTCCACACAACTGCTCTGCCACCGAGCCCACGAGCCTGAGTAAGCACAAGCTCGGTCATATTTAACTTGCAACTCTTCACACACTCTATTCTTCACCAAAATCCAGTCTCCAGACACCCAGGGATGGAAAACATCTGGCTCCTGTCCCCAGATCGACTGATCCAGAAGAGCCCTGATGGCTACAAATGAGATGCTGCAAAGAGAAGAGGATTCTTCTCCTCCTGGTTTTGCGAATGATGAACAGATCCCGATACTGGCTTTATTGCTGCAGGGATGACACCGGGAGGGGAAGGGTTTAATCCCATCCCAGTGACTATATATGGTCACTGGGATGGAGTCACCTCCCTCCCTCACGCTCTGCTGCCCTTCGCTCCTGGCACTGGGCTCTGCAGCAAAGCGGCAGTGCCTGGGCACGGTGCCGATGAGCCGCGGGTCAGCAGACTCCCCATGGTACCAGCAGCTCTCCCCCCTTCCCAGGTCTTTTTGGCTTTTAATCTTACAAACCTTATACTGGGAGAAAACCAGAGAGAGAATACGCAGCTACCCGGAAAAAACCCCAACCGACAAACCCATTTTAAGAGTACTTCAGAGGGAACTGCTGCACGGGAAAAAGAAAACCTGTCAAGTGACTTCTGTTCAAATGTACTTTAATCACTTAGAAGTTAAAAAAACAGAGAAAAGAAATCAATCTTTTGTGTGAAAAATATATCAATTTCTTCAGCCCACACCGGCTGGTTTGTTACTGGAGGGCAGTTTGTGGCTGCTGAAACAGGAGCAGTGATTTCTGCCCCCCCATCCACCCACCCAGGGGAAAAAAATGCACTGAAATATTTGTCTATATAGGAAATGTAACACAAAAATGTACTTGACATGCACATTTGGGGGTTTTTTAAGAAGTCTGACGTGAGGACCTCGAAAAAGACTGAAGCCAAACTGTGATGTCTGCAAGGGGCCCGGGAACACACAGAGCACAGAACACGTGCCAAGGGCTATTTATCATCATTTTATCTCATTGAGCCATCAGCTTTTGGGGGGTGTTGGTCACTGTAACAAGCAACTGCTCCCATCTCCACCAGCCCCAAGGCCTCCTCCATCAAGGAGCTGAGGGGAAGAGCTGGTGTCATGCAAGGGCCACAAACACCAGCAGCCCCTGGCCATCATCCAGCAGTCCACCCCTAGGGCAGCCTCTGCCCCAGCTGAATCCGGGGATGAGGAAGATGTGGTACCTTCTGCAGGCTGAACCCCCCCACAATGGAAAAGAAGGAGGAGGCTCTATGTGCTCCTTCCATCTCTCCCTGCTCTCCGTGGCAGGCTCCATCCCAGCAGTCTGACTGTTATTACCCCGGTCCCCGTTTAGGAGTAGCCACATGACAAACCCGAGCGCAACCCTGCACAGCCCAGGCTGCAGGCTGTGTCTCTCCCTCCTGATGGTGTTTCAGTGAGTTCTCCCTTCCCAGCAGCGCTGCTGGATACAAACAGCGCAAGGTTTAATAATTTCCCTCAATTTCTGTTCTGCCTCCAAACGTTTGCTCAAAACCAAGTTGAACTCGGGAAAAAATAAACCGCTAATGAATCACAGCTCCTCGCAAATGAGCAATTGCAGTTGACACAATGAATTATGCCTGAAGCAAGCTGGGAAACATATTTTGCAAATGATCTCATCCACAGGCAAACCTGGCATGACACTTGATTTGCTAAAAAAGACACAAAGCCTGTCAAAATCCCTGTCACTTCGCAAATAAAGGCAGGTAGAGCAAGCGCACAGCCTCACCCTGGCTGGAGCACGCTTCACCTGCTTCTCAACTGCTTCTCAACTGCTCGACAGCCTGGATGCCAACAAATGATGGGGAAACAACCCCCCCCCGACACCTCCCGTAGGTGGGCCCACCCCAGCTGCCTGCTGGTGGCTCTTGGATCTGCTTCCACTTCCCCAGGCAAAGCTGCTCTCTGGAGGGTCAGTGTGGGCTCAGGCCCTATCTGAAGGCTAACTGCAGCAAGACGCAATGCTCTCTCTGGCCATTAGGTAAGGCAGGGAACTTGAATTCACTTGAATTCCCTCCAGCTGAATGCCTCTGTTTTATTTCTTTCACTGCATTCAAGTGAACCCAAAGAAACATAGGAAAAGTAGTAAAATAAAGCAAGGCAATTAAAGGGCAGCCTCCCCTGCTCCTCAATGTCCCTGCAGCAATCCAGGAGTGGTTCCTTTTGGCCCAGCACATCCCAGCCCATCTCCCACCTCAAAAAGCTGGCTGGCTCAGAAAACCTGGGAATATTCAAACCCATGACTGAAGCTTCCTTCTAACCCCATTTTGTCAGGCCTGGGTATTTTTAAACACACGCATTGCACAGAGCAAAGCAAGAGCAGATCCCATCACCCCTCTGCAGGTGGTTCCGCTATGGTTATCCCTAATCCAAGCACTGCACCACCACGCATCCCAGAGCAGCCAACCAACTTGAGTACTGGGATTGTCCATCAAGGCCTCTTAGATACATCACATCCCTGCAGAGCTCCTCAGCCCAGCACCAGCCCTCCAAGAGGGCTGGCAGGAAAACTGGACAGCCTTAGAATCATGGAATGGTTTGGATTGGAAGGGACCTTAAAGCTCACCCAGTCCCAACCCTTGCCGCAGGCAGGGACTCCTTCCACTGGAGCAGCTTGCTCCAAGCCCCTGTGTCCAACCTGGCCTTGAGCACTGCCAGGGATGGGGCAGCCACAGCCTCTCTGGGCACCCTGTGCCAGTGTCTCCATCCCAACGTGAGCTGTGTCAGGCAGGTCCATGGCAGCCTGGAGGCTTCTCTGAAGCAAACCCAGAGCTCACCAAGTCAGACGGGCTCTGCCAGGAGATTTCTTGGCACTTCTTCTCAAGGGCTGACCTGCAATGCTGCAAAGCAGCCTGGCACCTCCTGACACCTCAGCTTGGGCTTTGAACCTAAACCTAGCCCATGAAGGACTTACCAAGCCCTTGTGGGCAGGCTCCTCCAAGTTCAAGGAGAAGGAGTTTTCTTTTCTGGGTTACAAGCAGTAAGGATGCTCTGTGTACCCCAGACCAGCACACAGCCACCCCACAGAGACACTGACCTCTCACCAGCACCCACTGAGAGGAACCAGCATCCACTCCCCTGCCCCAGGGCCGCTTCTTGGCCAGCATGGTCTGGTCCAAAGGGTGAAGCCCCAGGCAGGGGGTCTGAGCCTGGAACCAAAGGCATTAAAATGCTGCCTTTTCCCAGCTGCCCACATCATGCAGCCAGCCTGGGAAGTTTTCTCTGACAAATTTTAAGCTGTAGAAATCCATTCCCACTCTTTAGGGCTCAATATCACCATTTTCCCCCCACAAAGTCTGAATTCTAAGGCCTGTATAGGAGGAAAAACCCCAAACCCGCAGCAGTGATGGCTACAGAAGGACATTTACTCCCAGGAGGAGGAAGACAAGATCCCTAATTATTTTATATTTGCTGCTTACTTCATATCAAAGCATTATTACCTCCATTACCCCCACGTTGAGGTCACAGACTTACTGTCCTAGGCTGGGTAAACAACATCAGTTTAGCTAATAAGGAAAGGTTCAGCTTTGTTCCCTTGAGTTGAAGGGGTTTATTTCATAGCAGGCTATGAACAAGGTGATTTGGGTCTTAGAGTGGGGCCAGGTCACCCCCAGTGGGCACTGGGGACCTGAAGGGTTTGGCAGAGCCACTGCCAGCATCCCCTAGGCCCCACCACCGGGAGGGCAGCAGTCATTCCAGTCTGCTTCCCGATCCCAACTGCTCCCACTGTTTAGTATTTCAGCCGGAGAAGGTAAACCAGCACATCAGCCCCGCAATGACACCGGCTGCGAGGCAAGCATCTGGCAGGCACGAAGCACAGCAAGATGCCCACAAACGCCTCCTGCAAGGAAGGGGGGGGTGGGAAAGGGACTATTCAAATGAATGACCCAGCGGATAATGGAGCCTTGGCTGGGACTGATCCTGCACTCGGGTACGGGGAGCCCGGAGGAGCGCAGCACGCAGGGAGCTGCCGCCGCTTCATTTCCCTACAGCAGGGAAGGTGTTTGGAGAAGTCCTTGAGCACAGCAAAGCACTTGAACTACAGCAGGCTGCGGGCTGCGGCAGCGGGGGAACGCGCCCACCCAGCAACACCCAACCACGGACCCCACTTCGTCCCCGACACGCACATGAACGCCCTGGGGTGGTTTCCGTGCCGGGATGGGGGCACAGCCGCCGCCTCAAGCAAGCCCCGGGCACCCCAATGACCCCTGGGCTCATTCCTGAGCTCCAAATTCAAGCGTTCTGCTGGGGTTTGGGGTTGGCTTTTTTTTACTGCCTCCCCTTTCCCAGCGTTTTCCTGCCCGGTGAGAGAAAGTCCGAGCCTGCGCCTGCATGGTGCCCGCAGAAAATAAGGCAAGCATCGGGCACCGCAGCCTCCTCGGGAAGGTATCGCTAATAATAACCACCCATTTCCCGGTTTCCCACATTCGTGCAAGACTTGGGACCAGCAGGAACTAACCCATCCGCTCCCCCGAGCCCCGCTTCCCACGGGCGGGGGGGGCCCGGCACCCCCGGGTGCCCCCTTCCCTGCTCCCAGCCCCCCCAACCCCGCTCTCGCAGCCCTGGGCTGAGCCCAGCCCTCCCTCCGGTAACGGCGCCGTGACAATGAAGGACAGCGGGGGCTGAGCGCGGTGCGCGCCCGCAGCGCGGCTGCCGGGGGCTGCCCGGGTGCTGCC
>JBAFWW010045087.1:14045-34462 GCA_036873685.1 Agapornis canus
GGCGCCATGAGCGGCCTCGGCTGCTGAGGGACCCCTGGCGGTGAGTGCGCGGCGGGCTCGCTCCGGCACCGGGCGCTCGGGCAATGCGCTGGGCTCCGCAGGCAGTTAAGAGCGGTGAGCCACCTGCACACTGCGGCGGTGCTGGTGGGTAAAGAGGAGGAGCCCAACGTTGGCTTTAGTTGCACTCCCCTTCTCTTAACAGCCCTCCTGCTGCCTCTGTGGCAGGAGCAGAGACCCCAGCATTGGCTCACCTCTGCCGCAGCAGCTCAGGGTAGATGCTCACATGTGTGAGCCAGACCCGTAGGCTCAGGAAAGGATGCAATGTGTTCGCCTGTGCTTGACACACACATACAGGTGACCTATGGACATGTTAGGACTGGGTACATCCTAAAGTGCCTGTAAGGGGAGAATTAGTGAGCCACCTGTCTCAGCCATATTGCAGTCCTTTAAATTGAAGGAAAAGCAATACACAAGTTCCCCAAGTGCCTCCTAGTTGGGGTGAAAACCAAAGATAGCACTCTCTCAAGTCAGGCCTTGCAGCTGAGCAAGTTACAGGAAGCTGGAAGAAGTTCTCACAGCACTCTATGGCTGCTGTGCTCAGAGAATAGATGGGCAAAAGTGTGTCCCCACAGTGATGATTCTGGGGGGAACATGGCAGCTCCTCCCTTGCCAGCTCTCCCCAGAAGTGCTGGAGGGGAGTGAGGCATGAATCTGGCCGGGGTCCCTGCCAACAGGTCACACCTGGGGAAGCACTTGCTCATTGCAGCCCTGGCCACACACTCTTCTTCCCATCATACTACTCTGTCCCACTCACAGGGACCTGCCTTGGCCCCACACTAATATAATCAGGCACAGAGGGGACCAGATTCAGGCATCCTGCTGCTCTCAGGACAACAGGAAGAGCCAGGCCCAACAGTGCCCCCAGGACACCTGCACTGGTCCATAGTCCTGCCTGGAGGGATGGGTGCTCCTCTGCTCCCTTGAGTAGTGGCTTTTCAGTACTCCCAAGGGATCACTCAGAAGCACACATGCTTTGCAGCCAGCTCACAGCCATCCTTTCCTGTTAAGTTCTCACCAGGATTAAAAAAGGTTTCTGCTAGACCCAGGGGGGTTAGGAAGAGCAGCATGCTCCCCTTGGCCTCTCTCCTAAATACCAAACAACCAGAAAGCAAAGGGTGGGCTGCTTCCTTGCTTTAGCATGAGCAGAAAAACTCCGAGGGGGCTTTTGCTGACTTCAGTACCCTCCATCCCATGCCAGAATTATTGTCACAGAGGTTTCCGCTTGGGTCAAATAAGGGGTGTTATATGGCAAGTAACTAACAGGCACTTTGTTCTCATTCTTCACAGGGCTTTGAATTCATAAGTCCATTTTCTCCTATCGTGGCCAGGCGCAACCATCCCCCAGGCAACACCTAGAAAAGCAGAGACCCCCTCGGAAGGGACAAAAGATGTGTCTGTGTTTTTCCTTTTGGTACGAGGAGTCATGGCACCAGCTGTTTTGGGTTTGTTATTTTTTAAAAAAGTGCTCTCTATCTTATATATATTATATATACAAACACTCACCGAGACAAGGGACAGCGCTTTTCCAAGAGACTGATGAAGCCAGCTGTATAACGTTGCTGTTTGTAAATTCATGTCATGCATAAATGTATTTATGTTGTAAAGCTATTTATATATTGTTTATAAAGAGATATTTATAAGAAATTATTTATGTAACTAAATGAAAAGTCAAGCATTGTAACATTTTTTGTCCTAAAAGTAGTTGAAAAACTTAAAAAAAAAATCATTCCATGTGGCATTTTGTAACCTGTCTTTATTTATCAAATTCATGTACAATTTAAATGTCAGACTGATTGATTTCAACTGAGTTAAAGAAGAAATTGTTCAGATGTTTTAGGAAAGTCAGGACTGAGAGAAAGGCCAGCTGATATTTTAAGCTTTGATCCCATATGCAAAAGTAAACTTCTGCCCAATCCTGTGATGCTCTGATGGACCGAATCCTGCCCGGCACTGCACAGCCATGAGCCTCTGAAAACCCAGCCAAGAGCACATGGCCTTGGGCAGCTCATCTGCGCCCACATCCTGAATGGTACCCCTGGAAATGAGCCCACCGTGTTCTACAGCCTGGACCTGGATTTTCAGCAGTGTGACAAGAGCAGCATTTGGCCTAGACATGTTTTAACCACTTCCAGTCTGCAGGTTTGGGTCCAAATTTCATCTTGTAACCATCACTTTATCACTGGGCACTGCATGGAGATGCAACCCTTGCTGACAGCAACAAAGAGACCACGTTGGATCTGGCCCCCAGTTGTTCCAGTGGCAATAGAGCTTTATGCCCAAGGCACTGTTATTCTAGGATCCAGCAGCTCACTAAGTATCTTGTTGATATTCCCACTCACTAAACCTTTGTAAAGTCCCTTCTGCCCGCACAGATTTATTTAACTGTGCCTGCAGTTAAATAGTGTCTGCATAGACAGACCAAAATATACTGAGGGCTGCCTGGTAAGGATTCATGGACCCAGCTGTTGCTACAGCTTCTTGCTATGTAAAGTGCATGAAATAAATTGTCAAAATGACTCAGAGCTCTAAAGGAAACAGCAAGCAAGGGGGTGGGGAGCGCAGCAAAAGCACAAACTCCTGCATGAAGCTTCTTTGCTCTCATTCTTCAAAGAGGCCTTGGAAATTAAAACTAAAAGAGTGGCAGGTGCCCAGCTCAGCCGTGACAGGAGTCCCAAATTGTGCCCTGACCACTGTAGGGGGCTGTCAAACAATGAGCATTATGTTCTGCTGGGCTCCAGCGCCTAGGACAGGGCTAAAAGAAAGTCACCAAGACCTAGAGGGAGAGAGAGATCCTTTTCCTTAGCAACCACCAGGAAACCATAGAAACCTCCAGCCAGACTCTCCCCAACTATTAGAGAACATTAGGTTTAGAGAACAAGAGGACTCATCCAGACACTGGACAGCTCAATCATCAGGTTAGACACACACGCATGACGTTTCTAGCCTCATGCAAGAAAACCGTCTATCAGAGACAGGTACCCACCTCTGGTGCCCAGAGTCCAGCTGGATGGGGAGCAGCAGCCTATGATGTCGCCTATGGGGAACAAGATCAAGACCCCAGGAGGGAGGGAGGCAGGAAAGGCAGCTGGCAGCTCAGTGCCCTGCCTGAGAGTCAGATAGAGCCCTCCAGAGATGCTGGTAGGTAATGACCCTCTGTCTTGGCTCTGCAAGGCAAATACAACACTTGTGAAGGTCACCCTACTTGCTCCACCTATCTTCTAAGGGAAGGGGCTGCAACAGGATCTCCTAAAGAGATGCCCATCAGAAGGGACCTGCAAATCTACTGGACAAAATAAGTATTCACATACTCTGCAGACCTTGCACACCAGGTCTGAACAGTGGTGTTACTGCAGGTCCCCCTCAGGGTCCTGGTTCTTGAGCATGGAGCCAGAGGAGTGACCACAATAGGTACCAGGCTGGGAACAAGTTGAGGCCAATCCCCCTTCCAGTTCTGCGTCTGCTGCAAAGCCAGAGCCGGAATGAACCCATCTGCCTAGTGACAGAAAGCCTCTCCTCAACAGAACAAGACTCAGGAATTCAATCCACAAAATCTGACCACCTAAGTGAGGCACAGCCTGAGATCAGGCTGGGGGGTATCCCAGAGGTCGCAGCCTGGGGTCACATACAGTCTGGATCACTGTTACTCCTCTGCAGCATAATTCCACAGCAGAATCCTTCCATCAACTGGGCTTCCTGGAAAAGAGCAAGCCCAAGGAAAGGACAAAGCTGCACTGCAAAAGTTTGGCAGAAGAAGAGCGATCAGAGCAAGAGTTCTCTGTGCAGAGGGAGAGGGTAACAGTTTGGCTCCTTACTTTGCTGCTTCCACTCTGAGCAGGGTAAGTCACCCTCAGCATGCTGGTTTCCCACCTGCAGGACAGGATCATTGTGCCCACACAAAGGAGTGGGGTGACGTGCAAGAGAGAAGGCAGCACTCTGGTGAAAGAGCACTTGGGAAAACTTTTGGATCCATTTATTGTAGCACCCATATGGCACGGCCAGACTGGTGTGTTTGACAGGCAGAGTGACATCAAGAACACCAGTCAGTTTTCAGAGCACTGACAAGCACCTTCCTCAGTTCAGAAGATAGGCCAGAACAGGAAACAGAAACAGCTCCTTAGAGCACAGCAAGCATCTGATAAGGCCACAATTGGGTCTCCCAGACAGAGGCTCAGTAGGAAGCAAAGCCAGCAGGAAATAGGGGCCACAATAAGCTAATTAAGAGGGGAGGAGGCATCACATGCAGCAGAAACAAACTGATCTCACATCACTGCCTCCCTTGTGGGCCAGCTAGGTCAAACTCTCATGACATTCAGTAAAGGGATCCAGGGCCAGCACTGGAAAACTCCCTTGACACATCCCAGCCCAAAGACAGCATAACTGAACAGTCGTGGGTGCAAGCTGCAACCTCAGGGGGCTGGCATGTGACACCTCCACATCAAGCTCAAGGAATGGCATTTAGCAGAGGTGTTTACACACATCTGGAAGCAACAGTGGCAAGAGTCCCAGGCTCCTCTGTTCACACTCAGGTAAAACTAACACCCATGGGACCTACACATTTCCTGCACTACCACCTGAAGAAGCAGTAGCCACATTCAGCTTCAAAGTGGGAGTACTTGTGACATGACATAGGCACAGCCCCAATTTCCCCTTTCCAGGAGCTATTCTTAGCATTAGATGAGCCATAGACCTCCAGTTTGAAAAAGCACACTGGTCTTTAGTTAAACAGGCTAAGAGCTTTCTCTAGCACTGTTCTAACAAGTGCCATGCAAAGCCCAAACAAGCAGGAGCAGACCTTAGAGCTCCCACGGAGATGCCCTCAAACGTGTGGGAAATCAGTTCTCTTCCCCCAGCCTACACTGCATGTGTTTCCTTGGTACCATTAGTGCAACTTTTCCAACGTATTTATTGCTGAAGGGTTGCAAAGCCCAGCTCAGGTGACAGCAAATCCCAAACCAATGAAGAAAAAGAAAAGCTCAGAGCCCACAGCAGTGGAATTTTCCAGCTGGAAAGGGCACGCATGCCCCTGCCACTTGCTCTAGGACTTCTCTAAGCACAGGCTGCTTCCTGCAGAATGCAGAAAAACAAAGAGGAGGAATCACAAGGCAGCTTCCAGAGGGAGCCTGTGCTTGACACAAGCACAAGTCAAAAACAAGAGGGGAATTGAACTCAGGCCCACTCCTGTCAGTCAGCAACCACCCTTGTCAGAAGGGATGGCAGCACTAACCAAACCAGGCAATTCATTAGTTTGGGGCACATAGCAAAAGCCCATGCTCTCTGGAGCAGAACTACAGTGAAAATCCAGGGTAATGAGTTCCAAACTGCTTTTCTAAATGACACTTCTGCAGTGACTCTGGCAGGCTGGAAAAAGAGCTAATAGGAAAATCATTAGGTAGCATCCCTTTGATATTGTTGAAAGGCACAGGCTATTTTTCCTGCCCCCTGCATAATTAACCTGGCATATTACCCATAATACTGCAAGCTGATAGTCCCATGGTGGACCACCTTAGCTGCATCAGGGGAAAAGAAGGGCATGGTACATAGGAGGAATATGGCTTCTTAAAGCTTAGAAGCTTTGAGAATCCCCCCTCTCATACACACACATCTTCAATTCCATCAGCAATGAACCTCTGCCCCACCAGGAGAGCAAAGCACTCTATAAACCTCTGCCACAAAGTCAGCACACAAAAGAGAGGCTGTCCTGGGAAATGCATCTGCAGAGGAGCTGATGTGCTCAAGGTTGCTTTCTGCAGCTGTAGCAGAGCTGGGATAGGACACAGCCCTCTGATTTGCCCCTTATTTACAACACTGCCCTTGTCCTTGGTTTCCATTATGATAAACCAGGCAATAGTCTGTGTCTCCTTAAGTGAAGAACAGCTCTGAGGAGTAATGCCTACCCACCTGGCTTGTCTGCCAGCAAGGAGAGGTGTCATCTCAGTCGTGATGTAAAGGTATAGCATCACAGCTGACAGCTGATCCTGTAGGAACTGGCGCTCTCTAACAGCTGTGAAGGTGACAATGAAACACCAAGATGTTACTTACTGCATCAGCACAAATCAGCCTTAGGACTTCTAATTGTAAGACAGTGACTGAAACATTAGGGCTTAGATAAACAGCATCTTCTGAAAGAGTCTGGAGGGCGAGACAGCACCATTTCCAAACTTCATACCCACGAAGCTGCAGCCCTACAACCACCCAAGCTCAAAATACTCACAAAAAGGCTTATCCCTGCTGGAGCACAGCTTCACTTACCACCACCATTAGCTCTTCTGGAAACAGAGGTATCATGTGTGCATGAACATTAAAAAAAATGCCTAACAATACAGAACCTCTTTAGGAGGCCCCAACCTGTGGAAAGGTGTCCTATCTTCTACTAAAATTACACCAGGCAAGGACTGCTTGCACAGAGCCTTTTGCACTCTGTGGGGAAATACACATTTCAGGACTGTTAAATGACCTTGTGGCATCCCATTACCATCTGGAATCTCCAGTGTGTATATTCATTCACTAGAGCAGGGACATCTTTCCTTCTTCTTGGCAAGAATAAGCCATGGTCACAGCTATCACACTCATGCAATTCACAACTTGTGGCAAACACATCAGGGCATCTCACAAGATGGAAGCACTACCACAGAGCCACTAAGAAGCAGGGTGCAGCTCAGCCTAGAGGGTAAATAAGCATTCTCCTTATGATACACCTCTTTAGCTTCAAACACTTACCTCTGGCACCTCTGTATAGGGCCAAACTTGATGAAATATCAGCAAAATGTCAGCAGTCCCTGAGAGACACCGACCTTCACCATGGAGCAGAGTGAAACAGTGACATATTTCTAAAAACTCTGCTGAGAAATTCAGTCAGACTGTCAGATTAACATTTCATAACAAAAATACAAGGTTCAGGTTACAAGTACTGAGATCACTCTAAGCTTTAATTTACCTATCTCAAAGCATCTGGGTTTCTCTCAGATTACACAAAAAATAAGATAGACAGATTTAGGTTTTAGTTCCTTTGCATTAGATCAATGCTATACAGGACTTTGGGGCAGTGGGTACCACAGGAGAAAACTTTTTATGGTACTAGGTGCCAGAGGTCTGGCTAGCTGGTACCTGTGGAGCAGTTTCTTTCATTTCTCCCTTCCCCATTACTCAGAATGAACAGCAACCTTGTTTCTCTCCATTGCAAAGGGTGCACCAGGCTCACACACTGAAGTAACAAACAGCAGCACCAACAGGCCTACAAATACATTACCTTTGACTGTTGCACCCTGACAGAAGATGGAAAGGCCTTTCTAAACAGCTTAGATGCACTCATAAAAAGCACACTGGTCTCTAGTTAAACTGAAAGTTTAGGAAAAGTGTGTTTTATCCATGCAATTTGTTACATTTCAATACAGGTATCAAAATCCATGGCACTCTCCCTTCTGCCTTCACTGCAATGAGTAAGCCCAACTCCCTTTTTATGCACATGGACCAATGCGTTTCCCCCCCATAGGATAAGCAGAGCACTAAAACCAAAACCACTCACTGGGTTTTGTGCAATTTTCCATTCCTCAAGCAACAGTAAGCTGTTCAACACAATTCACTTTGCAGGGCTGGAGGGAAAACAGCCACCTCTTACCACCACTCTCTTCTATGGGAACAAAAGGTTCCCTTTCACCAGCCTGACTTTGGAGAGAAGCTCTGCAGGTCCTACTCCTGTACGTGAACCACGGAGAGGGGCTGCAAGCCTGTGTGCAGCTCCACAAGCACCCATGGGATTTTCAGAAGCCTGCACAAGGCTGATTGCACAATGGGTCTCCAATCTGAACATCAGCATCTCTGATTTTCCCTCCTGCTCTCAACGGAAGACTAAGCTAACATTCCTCTTATTAAACAAGGTGAGGAGGGAAGTAAAAGAAGGGTAGATTTGGAGCCAAAACGTTTTTTCTATTATTATTATTTTCTGTAAAAAGACTGACATCAGCATTGCTTTATCGTGTTCCAAAATTGCCTGACATTAGCTGGTATAAACTGAGTCACAGCAGGAATGCCAGGGACATTTGTTAGCATGAGGCACAGCTTTTAGGGCTAGGGCAGTCTACCAGCACTGCAATCAGCCGAGATCCTCTCTTCCATTTTCCAGCTCAGTGCTCAATTCCATATTAAACAAGCACTAGTACAAGTGGAGCTGCAGAACATGAAACCAGACAATAAAGCCCTGAAGAGCAGAGGGAAGGCAGCTCCCTCTACTTTTTTTCCCTCCGGGTGGAGCAGACAAACAGAAGTTCAATAGCTCAAGCTTTGCCCTGCTGCAATATTGAAGCGAGCTGCAGTTGGAGCAGCCCACCGCTGCCATAAAACAAAGTAGGGCAAGATGCTCTCCCCACATCAGGGAGCAGTGTCCAGCAGCGCACAGACAAGCTGTGTTAGTTGCCTCTAGCAGGCACATGCAATACATGGGAGTTTGCATTAAATCTACCTCTGCTTCCACCTCCCTCTTGTCCCACAGCACAATTAAGCTCCCTAGGCACTCCCCACTCAAAACTGTCCACAATTCAGCCCTCACCAGCCCCCAGTTCACACAACTCTGCTCTGAGTTGCTGCACTTCCTGTAAGTCACAGGGGCAATCCAGTCTTTATTTGCTGTCCTTCTCAAACAGCATAGCACCTCCTGCATCCTTCCCTCTTAACAACTATGCCTTCTGCTTGATTCCTGGAATAGCTTCTAACTGTTTCGTTCAAGCCAGATTCATTAACCAGCTGCTGCAGAGCTGTTTGCCTCCCCCAGGTATTCTGCATGTCATTTGTTAATGACTCATCTCAGACTGGGCTCATTGCAAAGACACCCCCACTCCTTTTGCGGCACCAAGCACGTTGTTGGCATACCAGGAAAGCCAAACACGAAAACAGCTCAGTTCCCTCCAATACCTCATTCCATTCTCTGTCCTCTATTGCTATCAAACATGGGACAGCTCTTTATTCAAAGTGCTATTTTCTCTCTTGCTTCTTTGCTGATTAAAGGCAGTGTGTATTGAAGCATAAATAAGTTCTTCACCTCCAGCCAGGCTTTGAGAACAGCAAAACCGTACAAACTTCCAACACACTAAAGAAGCTTCAGCAAACTAACGTGGCTCCTGTAACTGGCAGGGAATAAATGCTAAGGTTGCCAAATTCACATCTATTTCCTCAGCAGACTGTGGCTTGCCGAGGAGCTGATGTGCTTTCCAAAGGCATTTGTATTCCTTCTGCCTCTCTGCAGGACTGATATTAAAAATGGGAAGACAAGAGAACAGCTAGTGAGGACTACGGAACCTCTCCTCACTATTCAAACCCAGAGAGGAACTGCATGACCAGTACACTGCAGCTGTCCACACAGGAAGCCAGAAACAGACTCAGTCCATCTCCATCACACAGATCTATTAGACTAGGGTACACAAGGTCCCAGGGTCCACCTCCGCCTCCTGAGAAGCTGTCAGCTAAACACTGCAAGAAGCTAGTATAGAAATTAGTACTGCCACTGCTTGGGAAGCAGTCCCCTGAAAATATAGGGGAAAGCTTCTTGCTCTGGCCTTACTCACTTAACATTCTTCCCTGGCAAATTTCTGACTAACAGTTCTAGGGGAGAGAGAGCTGGCAAAGAATCAGAAACAAAGCAACCTGACCCAGAGGATGCTGGATGGGAGGTATTTAGATCCACTTTTCAAGATTAAAAGCTGGTGTGCCTGCACTGCAGGAGAGGAAGAGGAATTTACTTTCCCAAATGTACAACAGATCCTGTGACTGAGGACTGAAAACACACAGACAGCAAAGAAGTCTGGTAGCAACAAGAAGGCACAAGCAAGTGCAGGGGAAAGCTGACTGCACGACTGCAGCATTGTCACAGTCCTCTGCTTAAATGGCTCTCCTGCCCACACACAGGAAGCTCTTCTCTTTACAGCACAGAGTGCAGTGAAATGCAGGGGCCAAACTACAAAGCAGTCCTCTGCCAGACCCAGAGAAGTATCAGCTGGCCTAAGACGGAGCACAGATACAAACCATCCACTATCAGGCATTAGAGGAGTTTAGGCTCAGGACTCTGGGCTCAGCTACTGGCTTTGCTACAGATCCTTCTGCGCAAATTTTGACAAACTACTGACAAAATGGGAAGAGCATTTCCCTGCCTCCCAGATTCATCAGGGACATTAGTCAGACCTGATAATGTAACATCAAGTAAATGCTCAGTGAACAAGTGCTGTTGGATTGCAAGCCTAAAGCAGCCTCAAACCAAGACTCCAGACTCTGACATTAAATCAGCATTTTTAATTTTTTTCTAAAATGTGCTTTTTTGTGAATTGCTGTTTCAATGCCAACCCCACCCTCACCCTTAAAATAACCCCACACCTTGCCAAACTAGGTGCAAATCACCTGAAGTTAGTCTGTAGCAAAAAAACACAAAACAAAGGCTGAAATGCTTTAAAATCACAACAATGTACAAACAAAAGGGAGGAAAATACAACCTGAAAGTGTTCAAAATTCAGAAAAACTTGTCAAGTCCATTGCTTTAGCAAGGGATGCTGCTGCGACCCCTGCCAGTGGGTCCTAGGCCACCAGCCTGGTACAATGCTAAACAGGCTCTTCTCCCATGCAGACCACTGTCACTAGCATCCAAGAAGAGCGAATGCATTACCCTCTGAAGATATCAGTGGGGGAAACAACTCACAAGCAGCTCTGGGAGGTCACATCACATTCAGAAGAAACAGTTTCTAGTATGTGCCTAACCACCTGCAACAAGGAAGTCTTGAAAGAGCATCCTGTTTATTGTATTGATGCCTCAGAGATGCAGAACAGTGCTTTAAATCTGTGAGAGATTAAAGGGCTTAGTAAGGGCAGTAAACAGACAGTTAAGTAAACAGCCCAGCACTAGATCTCATCTTCACAGAGCGAGGTAGTGTGAATTTTACCCTAGTTTAAAATAGACGGGGGTAGCAAAAAGGCTGAAGACTTCCATGTAAAGCAAGCAATTCCTGGCCTAGAAACCATTCTGTGCTCCCTTTGGGAATTAACAGATCTGTGTTGATGGCTTCCTCACTCCCAGCCTGGCTTTGGTAGCCACACTTCAACCCTGGGATTCAGACACTTCCTACAGAAGTTCTCCCAAGACCTGATTTAGTACAGCAGCTTCCTCAAGGTTAAGCAGCAATGAGACTGGCTGGGAGGGAGCAAAACCGTCCACAGACTTTTTTTTTTTCTTCTGCCCTGCCCCTTTGGTTAGTCCCTTTCTTTAGAAGTCTCTCTTTACAGGACCAGAAGAGGGACACCCTGAAAATTAATAGGGGCTGCACAGGGTAACTTAGCCAGGTGCTGCTAACTGGAAGCTGTTTCAAGGAGAGCTTTTTTTTGCCAGCCTGGAAAGGACTGGCCCAGAACCCACTGAAAAAGGAGACACAGGCCCTTGTTTGCTCCTCCTGTAGCCATTCCTGGCTGAATGACACTTAGATGGTGTGTTCTAGTGACGGCTGGAAACCAGCCCTTTGACTTTGGATATCTTCTTTGTGGGCTGCCTTTGTTCTGTGTGTGGAGGACACTCTCGCTCTACCAGCTGCTGTTCCATCTCCTGTGCCGACGACGAGGCTGTAGCTTTTAATGTTTTCTTTATGTTTGTGACCTGGCCAAGAAGAGACAATGAATCAGCACCTGCTTCTTCCTCCCCTGGCAGCAGAAACTCTGTTCATAAGCATACTGAAAAATCCTTGGAGTACAGAATGAAGATTATAAAATAAACTCTCCCACCAGAAATATGCTCTGCACTTGAGTTTATTAAAGGTAATGTTTCATCCTCACAGCCAGAGGTGTTAATATTTCCAGTCTGGGTCCAATATGAAATAACTAGAGGTTACTTTTTATTTTTTCCTAAGAGACAACAGCACAATATTGTACCACTTTTCTGGCTGGCAGAGCAACTCACTACTGCCTTAGTGTAGAAGGCTGCCATTCTGTTGACCAGAAACAGGAAGGACAAAGAAGACTGTGAAAAAAACCCCAAACTTACACATAGGACAGCACTTGAAAAGGGAAAATGCCATCTGGCCTAGCTGGTTGTATGAGCTACAGATATTTGCTAGAAGCAGGAACAGGAATTGGTCTGGTGGGAGGCAGCAGTAGTGCTTCTGTTACTCTGGCTGAAAAGAAGAGATCCAGCACCAGGCACCACATTCTGTCCCCTGGAGCCCTGTAGGGCTCACCAGAAGTACAACAAGCAACACTTAAAAAAAAATCCATGGGCCAAAACAAGTTTGGGAGTCAGGTTGCCAACTCCAAGTCAAATACATCTGCCAACCAAAATGCACTATGGATGCCAACCAAGCCACCAAACATACGCTGCTTCAGAAGGCAAACATAAACCCGCAGTGATGCAACTCTCCAAGAAATAAAGCCTGAGAAAGTGTCTCGGGAGGACCATTTTCACCTTTACAGCTGTATTAGCCAAGATTTGTTCTCAGAAGTAAATACACATCAGCAGCGACTAAAATCGCTTGCTCGTGCTGCCATCTACTGCCTAGTTGCGCATGGAACAGAGGCAAAGAGCTCCCGGGTCACACTGCTGAAGAGTCAGAGCACCCTCTCTGGGTGCTCAACCTGATCCCCCAAAGCAAGGTGTTGAGGACATTTTTGCAAAAGCAATGAGACTCGAGAGATTTTTATTACACTTTCAGGTTTCAAACAAATAACTGTTTTTCCTTCCTTCCTGCCTTGTACAAAAGGAACAGAATTGCATCAAAGCTCTGTTAAAAGCACACTTTTCCTAATAAAGCAATTCAGGAAACCATAGTTAGTGCAGTCACCTAGCCCAAACTTGTAACAATTTTAAAAGAATAATTCCAACCTGCTAAAAGTGGGCAAATTTGATAATTGTGTTGTTATCAGGACATGGAAGCAGGTGTGTTTTCTCCCTACCCCAAACCAGCATATCTAATTTGTATGATTGCTAGCCTATTTCAGAGAAGCCATGACCATTAACCAGGTGTTATCAGATTATTGTCTTCACTAAACAAACATTCATCAGAAGCATAGAGCAGTCTGAAGTGACTCTGTACCCACCTCGATCTCTACCTGCTGTTGAGTTCGGTGATGGTTCTCTTTGTATTGGTTGGCTCTAAGTACTTGCTGCTCAATTCCTAAAAGAACCGCCTCACAACCATCACACCTGCAAGATACAGATATAACAGTGTTTATGAGTTCCCTTTGGAGCAGCTCAATCGGGCAATCTGAAAAATCATGCTTGCCTAAAAGTTTAGGAGATTACTGAATTTATACCCCCTGCTTAAAGAGGGGGTATAAAAGCTGGCAAGAGAAAGCTTTACTGCTTACTCAATGTATTTCACAGTATTCTTCAGAGTCCATGCTACTCTTACCATCAAAAAGTGCAGGTTCAATGCACTTTCAACTTCCTTTTCAGTCCGAATTACAGCTTAAATGGGGATGCAAAACATTTTTCAGAAGTAAAATTTTAAAATTAAAGAAAAAAGTCATATTAAGATAACCCCCCTGCCTATTAAGTGTTGAAAAGGCGAGCACTCAACACAACTAGTAACTGGAGAGGACAGAAAATTGGCAGTGAGTTCATTGTTACCTTCCGAACAATGCTGTAAGGGCCTGGAAGCTGCCAGAGCCCTCCTGCTGTGTACGGATTGAGGGAGTTGAAGCAGAGAAGCAAAAAACCTGCCCCAACCTCAGGACAGATATTTGCCCAGAAGTTTAATTACTTTTCATGCACTCATTACCATAGCAACTAGGAAGGAATTCCCAGCCAGCTCAGAACCTGCCACAGGCTCCACAGCCTACCGGGGAATTTTCCTGGGTGGGAAGGGAATCCTACAAAAAAGAAGAGAAGCAGCTTCCCGGCAAAGGTACAAAAAGATAGTACCACAGTCTCAATATGGCTGCATGTAGCCTGCATTTGCAGGAACAAAAAGAACTCAAACAAAAGCATCTGAAACTTCAAACTTGAAGAGGCATCCCCTTGAAAAAAATGTGATTCTCTAGAACTTGCCCATACAGTAATTATCACAGTGAAAAAGGCTGGAAAGTAATGGACTGTTCTGTTTTTGTTACCAAGTTTAACAGCAGAAAGGGGAGTAGCTCCCACTTATAAGACCATGAGTCCAGTTTTGCACACCTGTTTGAAAAGGCCTCAACTCCTAGCTAGGGTTCTGCCACGTAAAAGTTCTGGTAAGAGCAGTATCTCAAGACCTAGTATACTCTGGCTTGATACATAAGAAAAATTGAATCCTAGATGGGATCCTGAAAAACTTGCCCTATAGACTCTTCCTCCAATGTTGTCTATTTACAGCATAAAAGTCCTGATTAATGGAACATGGTGAAATTGAGCCAGCACTTGAAACTTTGAGGTCATTAAAAAACAAGAACAAGGAAGGTGGAGAGGCTGCCTCACCATTCCTGAAGTGTTTTGACAATGTTACTGATGTCCTTCTTCTGAATGTCTCTGCCGATACAAAAGTCCACCTCTAGCATCTGGTTTCGCTGATCCAGCTTCCCCTGGATAATATCTGTATAAACTGCTTCAATAATCAGATCTTCCAGCTCCCTCAGATTTTTCATATCCAGATCCTTCAGCAATACAGAATAGGGAATGCACTAAAAACAGCAAGTCCAAGAATAAGTTAACAGTCCTAGAGCCAAAATGAACAGTTAAGTGTCAGAAGGTCAAGACCCAAATGTTTATTGTATCCTACGCTTTAACCTGCAAGTACATCATTGACTGATCATGGCAAACACCTGCTACTAGGCTACAGGATATTCTGACTCAACTTTGGTAATTTCTGAAGCTTTGGCATAACACATTCTGGAGGAAAAAAATGAGACTGTAGATGATTTTAAGAGTGCTGGTTTGTTTTCTCTAGAACTAAAAGTCAGTGTTATTAAGAATCTCAAGACCTAGTATTCCTTGCAACACTGTTTGCTGTTTCTTCAACTGCCACTGTTAAAGAAGCCATACAAAGTTTCCCAGCCCTACCTGACCAGTTTGCATGGCAGTTCTGATACCCCCACATCTCATTCATGGAAACCCACTAAATCAATGTCCCAAATGTACCACAAGAGAATACTACACATTACAGATACTTTCTCAGTTGCAGGATTTTTTGTGAGTACTCATGAAGTTCAATACAACTTCAATATTAAAGAATTGATGTAATTTTCAAAACCAAAACCACATCTCTATCACAAACAGTGTACTTACCTTCATTCTGGATGCCAGGCTTACAATTGTCAAGTGTTTCAGCTTGTTTTTCTGAGTCACTGTTAATTCAGGCAGGTTATCTTTGTTTGCTGTTAATGTTAAAAACATGAGATTCAGGACTTGGCTTCAAGGATTATACAATCCAGGCTGCAGAACTTCAGGATGGTTACACTAAACCCTGAGAAACTTAAACTCTTCCAGATACTGTGGGTGCTGATGAGCAGAGAGAACTCCTGCTGACAGATTAGCACACTCAGGGAGAAGGGAAAGTTAAAAACAATTTGGCAATTCCATTTTTCTCTGCTTCTTTAGTAATTCTGGTTTTGGAATCAGAGTGTAATTCACATCTATGCAAGCACTGTCCTGTCAAAACAGTTGGTCAATGATTTGTTTCTACCACCAAGTAATTTTTGTTTCATTAATGAGCTGACAGAATAAAATCTTCCCCCTTTGCTGATCTGGTTGTAAATACAGCTGGTTTTATTTCTCTGAAAAGCTGAAGAATTTAGGGTTGAAAGTGTAAAGTACCAGGCTGAGGAAGAGAGGAGAAATTGTTAATCTAGAAGGCCTTACTGTCATTGTATTATAGCCATGTGCTTCATGAATATTTAAAAACAGAAGGGAAACTGGCAGCTTTCCAAAGCAAAGAAACTCTTTAAAATATCCACTTTAATAGAAATTAGTGTTTCAGGACTACTCAATTTCTCCCTCCCATCCCACCTCATTCAATGCTCTTCATTTTGACCACTTTTCCCCCTTTCTCTTTCTTCATTAGAAAAGGACCAAACTGTGCTGTCACATGCTGGGACACAAGGTCCACACACACCAAACAATCCTCTAATCAGTCACAGAACTCATAAGACTCATGTTGCATCCATAGCCACTGGAATTTCCAGTCCTTGTACTTACAGATGCCACCTCTCCTTACAGGAACTAGGGATCCCATCCACTACAGTGACAGGCAGCACCAAGACAGAATTATTTGTCACACTCTGTAATGGTCTGGATAAGGCTGCTACCCACAAATGAAGTATTAAATTGCAGCAGAACAGAAGCCTAGACACCAGAGATAAAAAGCACGTCTCAAAAGATACTAAGGTGATTCACACATAGTCCTTCTGAAGCCATATAAAACCATATAAAAGTCATTATTTCTATTTGTAGTCTAGCTAAGAAATTCTACATTTTGTTTAGCAATGCTGTCACAGAATAAAAGGTTAGCCCACAAACCATATAGGTTTTTATGAATAATGCAGAACAATTTTGCTAAGGTTTTCTAAAGCTTTCATAACTTGTGTCATCTAAATTTCAAAACAGATGTTTAAAATTGTACTCCACAGCGGTAAGTGGCCTGTGAACAACAATGAATACTGCTATAGGCCAATTCAATTTAGTGCTGCAGTCCCATCCAAACCAGTAAAACACCATAGTCTCTAGCCTTTCCTTCACATTTTAGTGAAGGAAATTCCTTCCACATTTCCTTTTTAGCAATTAAAAATCACACATGATCCAAAGGCTCTCTATGAACAATTCTCCTCGCAAGCAAATTCTGTTCTTAAACACTTTCACCCAGCCACACTACGCCAGGTACCACAGAAAGCAAAGGACAACCCAGTCTCACACTCTGCAAACAGGCAGCAGTCTCTTACCTACATAGTCTGGGTATGTTCCATATGCGAACAGGTTCAGCAACTTGAAATAAGCAGCATTAGACCCTTCAGCAAGCTGGATGGTAAGAAAACAAAATAAAATCCATGTAACATGTTAACTAACAGTCAACACAACCTTTCACAGGTATTTTCACCAGGGAATGTTTTAAGTCTACATAGGCCAATCAGTAAACAGAAAAGCAATTATGTCATGATCTTAAAGAGCTGGCCTTTTCTAAGGCCTCATGAGCAGCAGCAAAGTTCAGCAGTTTCAGAGTCAAGATGATCCAGCCATTTCTATGCACCAGAACTTAACTACAGTTTGTTCTGCCAACTGCTTTGTGTAGCACCTTAGGAGGTAAAATGAAAAAGGTGACTCTTAATTTCAGCTGACAACCTACAGGGCCAGGTCTTATCATCATGTAACAAGCAAGCAGGCAATAGTGTCAGTTGGTTAAGCATTTATTATCGGGAAAACTAAGACAGCTTGCCTGCAGAGCCACAAAAACTTCAAAGCAAAGCAAGCTTAAGCATTTTAAGTTGAGTACGTTTGAAAGTAACAGCACTCCTCTTGCATGCAAACACATCGCTGGAATAACTGCAGCACCAAGCAGTGACTGCTATTGAGTGGGGTTTTTCTAATACCATTTGCTGCAAATGGATCTAGGGGAAAAAAAAAAAAAAAAAAAAAAAAAGGAAGTACATTTGATTTGATGCTGAGTAACCATAGAGGCATTTTTCAGCATAACCAAGAGCCTGTTCAGAAAGCCAAACTTGCTGTACACCACATTACCCCAGCTGCAGAGATGCTCAACCTAGATTCCCTCATTATAGTAGAGGAAGGTGCTGGCAAGGAATTCTCAGTAAAATTCTGTAGCTTTCTTTCCACCTTGGTTTGAAATGGCTTGGATTTGGTTACCACCCAGGCCTGATACACTAGACATCTGTTCACAAGGACTTCTGGAGAGCACTGAAGTAATTTCCAGGAGAATGAAGGAGTAGAAAGGGGATTTTTGGGGGGCTTTGGCTGCCTAGGTGCCTTCTTACAACTGTTACTGTGCTACTGCCTGGTGTTTGCTGTATTTGCAATGGCATTAAAGTAGCAAAGCTTTATATAGCTATTTTTTTAACACCCAATATATCCAGGAAAAAATCACTATCTCTCAGATGCGAACATCTCAGAACCAAGGTAAGTCACACGAGGGCCTTACTGGCACTGATATTTCATGCAAAGGCTGTCTATGTAAACTTGTGGGGATCCTTTATACTGGGAGTGCAGAAGGGGCATTAGGATGGATGTTTATCTCTTACCTCTTGCACACTTGTTAACTCCAATAGTTCTCCAAAGACATAAATACCAGGAGCTTCCAGCACTTGATTTATAAGAGCAGTCAGAGCTGATCCACTCGTACCTTTTGCTAGTAAAATAAACTGCTCTAGAAGATTGCAGGACGGCTTCTGTTCTCCTGCCATTCTAGGTTTTCAATCTGTCAATAAAAGAACATAGTATTAACACATCCTCATTCCTCTGCTGAATTTTGTCTGGTTGTGGAACAGAAGATGTGTAATGTTTCCATGTCAGCCTAGCCAAGTTTTTCTTCAGCATTCAGAGGCCAAGTCAGGAACCCAGCAAGTTCAACTGATGATTTATCTGGGGAGCAAAAATGATTCACACAATATCTGAGCAAAATTTCTGCAGACTGTCTGATCAGTTCCCCAAAAGGATTTATTCCTGCTAGTTGGAAAGGAATTTAAATTCCATGCTGTTTTCAGTCTTTTCCTTCTACTGATGCTGCCAAATAATGCCAACTGCAAAGATGTTTATTATAACGTTTATTAGAGGCCAGATATGACATCCTCCTTCCTCAATTCACAACTTCAAAACAGCAACTAATTTAATTCTCCTTACAGAATGAATCCACCTTGTATGACCACACACCTTTTCCTTTGACACTGGCTATGGCTAAAATGTGAGTACACAATTCCTATGGCTTTCTGAGTCTAAAAGGCAAAAAGATCTGTGGCCTGTTAAGTAGCTTACCAGTCTACACTGTACAGCTGAAGTGTTTTGTGTTACCAGGAAAGCTTAAGTGATAAAAATACCCTTTCTACAAAGGCTCTATTTAAGTCCCCATATAGAGAGGTCTTTGTCTTCAGCCACTACCCAACTTTTCTGCTGTGCACCGTCGCTTCCCAGCACTGTGTTGCTTTTGAAACATGAACCACTCTTTATTAACAAGTTCAACAAAATAAGTTGTTTGCTTAAAAACTTCCCAAGCATGTTATTCAGGCACCAAAGAACAGATAAGGGCTTTTTGGTGTTATGTGTGCTTCAGATAATTATCAAGTATAGCATGTAACCTTTACTCTGTGGAAATAAAACAAGCACCAGAGAACCCATCTTGTTCTGTGTGCCCACTGGGACCACATCTGCCCTTGTGGAGGTTGTACAGTCACACAGCTGTTTGCACCGTGTCACCATGCCTAACCAAGCTAAGACAACACAGCCGGCTTCCTTTATTAGCCAACTTTGAAAAATACCCTTTGTTCCATTCCATTACACCTGCAGGTACAAACAGTCTCAACCTAGGCAGGCAATCTTCTGTACTCTCCATACAAAGATTTCTCAGCGCTCAGTGTAAAGTCTCTTCAGGATCCTTTCCATCAGAGGCACACGTGCAGCCTGACTGAAGAGTACCTCAGTTTGGACTGAGAAATCCCTGCAATACAGTAACACCCAATGTGGCTTCCTAACGCATCTGAGAGTACATCAGTACTATTCTTCCTGCTCACACAGAAGGAACAGACACAGTGGACAATTATCTCAGGAGAGTGCATGAACTGACCGAGCTGGGAACGAGATCCAGATTTCACAGTTCCTAAGCTATTATCCTCCCTCACAAGTAAACTAAGCACATGCTGATGTACGAGGCTACAAAAAACCTGGCTAGCTGTATCCATGCCCTGCTAGAAAAGGCATACCAATTCTTTGCCCCTTTCCAAATTACCGTTCAGACACCCGCGTTGTTATTGCCACCTGTCTGCACCAGCGTGACGCCGGGGGCACCCCGCCGCTCTTTCTACAGCCGACCTACCCTGCAGAGAAGTGACTAAAATACCAATGGAACGCACTTCAGTGGAGCTTGCCCAAGGGCTACAACAACCCATGCACGGTGATGAACCGGGCTTCTCCCCCCAGCCACGCCTCGCTGCAGTCTTTCCAAGGGGTTTCGCCGTATGAGGCGGAACGCAGACCCCACTGCAGGCAGGCGGGCGGGCGGGGGAAGCCCGTCTTCGGTAAATAGGGGTAACCTGTACCTCGCCGCTGCTGAGAAAAGTCGTTTCAGGATCCCGGTGGGCAGAGGGCGGGAGGCTCCCGGAGGTGGCGGCAGGTTTCGCCTGTGGCTCCTGGGCGGATCTGTCACTCGCTTCCCTCAGTCTCAGAGGGTGGGAGCGGGCGGGAGCGGCTGCCTCCTCCGGCAGGTAACCCTGCT
>JBAFWW010045088.1:0-29490 GCA_036873685.1 Agapornis canus
AGAACTGCACACAATGCTCCAGGTGAGGTCTCACGAGAGCAGAGTAGAGGGGCAGTCTTCTGCATGCTCTGGCCAGTGCATTTCCAACCTGATTTTGGGGTATGTCTTCCTAGATGCTGTGCTTCCCCATCCTGTGGTGGGATTTGTCCCCCCCTGCAGCAGGTGCTGGGGCTGCAGTAGACAGGTTTGAGGTGCTGCAGCCCTGTGGCTGCTGGTGTACACCCACCCCAGAGCCATTACACCAACATTTCCTCCCTGCATCCTTCTCTTACCTCACTTCTTGATCTACCCACTGTGAAAACACAGTTATCCCAACTCTTCTCTCCCCTCCTTCCTCTTTGATTTGGCTCTTGCCCTCTGGTGAATTTTGCATTGTGCCCTGGACGCTGGCAACCCACACGAATAACAATAAAATATGCTAGTTTGGTGATGGGGTTTTCATTATTATTATTTTTTCTTATTTTATTATTATTCTAGATTACTTTTTCCTTCGGGGGCTCCCTCGTCATGGCTGCACACGGAGCAGACTGCATATGGATGTGAGCAGGCAATCCAAACCCAGCCTGCTGATGCTGTTTCTTGCTTGACAGCTAATTTCCATTCCTCAGTATCAGGGGGTCTGCTCCAGTAATTGGCATGCAGATTGTGTCTGATGGGCCTGTTAGACACGAGAAAAGACTCTGCTAGTTAGAATAAGCCAACCCCAGGCTGATGGATGGGGTGTAAGGAGGTCATTGCGAGAGAGAATATACCGATGCCCGTATGCACCTACAAAATTTCACATATCATGCCCTCCCCCCATTCCTACTTTCTTTATCCAGCAAACGCTAATCTATCATATTTCATTGAGACAAATCCTGCTCCATTTCTCTCTCTTCCCCTTTTTCCCTTTAAGGGAAATGTGATGGAACCTATTCCTGGATTTAATAAGAAGATGGTGCAGCATAGCAGGAATTAAAGCAGTGCTATGCTTCATTAGCAGCTAGGGATCACACCGAGCTGGCCCACATGTTAATTACAATTTGGGAATTAATTGGTATGAGGCACTCTTCTCCTCTGTCATCTGTAATCTGGTGGCTGTGTGAGGACTTCTGGAAGTGGAGAGCTCCTCTCCTCAGCCTGATCGGAGCTGGCTGTGGAATCTTGAAGACACCTTCATTGCAATGAGGGTGGTAAAATCCTGGCACAGGTTGTCAGAGAGGTGGTGGAGACACCCAAGAGACACCCAAGGCCAGGCTGAATGTCATTCTGAGCAACATGATTCAGATGAAGGCGTCCCTGCTCATTGCAGGGGGGCTGGACAAGGTGAGCTTTGAAGGCCTCTTCCAACCTAAACTATTCAATGATTCCCAGCCCCTTGGTGCCCAAAGACCCACTGCTATTTTTATCTGTTTTCCCCCCTGTGCCATTCTTTGAGACTTTTTACCCGGCTGCTGGGGAGGGGAAGATGGAAGCGGGGGGAGGGGGGAGATTGGGGAATGGTGGGAGGTGGTACCTCTTAGAAGGAGGAAAGACCACCCCCCTCGAAGCTAGACCCCAGGGTGCCCTATATGAAGTCTTTCTCCTGCTCCCAGACCCATCCCTTCCCTCCAGCTCTGGGTTCAGCCCCATGCTGTTCTCTGCACCACAAGGGAGAGCCTCAATCTGTCCTTACAGCACCTCTCTGCTGCTGAAATCCATCCAGTTCTTGAAGGAAGATTGTCCCTACTTTCTTCCCTCCTTTTTCCGCCTTGAATTCAGCTTGATGAAATGCAAAAGCTTCTAAAATGCTGGGTGGGGAAAGGGGAGCTTTTTGCCAAAGGGCAGAAATGATATGCTTGGAAATGAAGAATATTCCTCTGAATATCATCAATCCGTTCCTTTTCAGAGCTGCCAATACCTGGGTGGTCTCTGAAGGTCCTCACTAGCAGTTACAGCACCTACTTCAGTTTTGCCAGTGTGACCCTTCCGGGCAACTTCTTTGCCTCTTTTTAATGTGTGAACCACAGCAGACATCCCCTACTCACAGCCGCTGAAATGCAAACGTTGCACAGAGCAAAAGATTTCAGGAAGTGATACACAAGACTGCCTCTGTCCATTCTGCTTTGAGCTTCTGGGCAAAGCCTAGCCCAGCTTTGGATGCACAGAGCTTTCAAGCTCTGCACAACCAGGTGCAATAGCAGAACCAAACTGCTCTGTATCTCACACATGTCACAGATGACATATGCGTGTCCTGCAGACCCCTCTGTTTTCTGCTCATTGCCATGGGTGACTGGATGTGCTGGCCATTCACTGGGTTGGCCATGTCCCACATCTGTGGGCCTCTCTGGGACGTGTGAGTAGTGACAAGGGAGCATGGGGGAGCTCTGTCACACCAGCCTGGGGCTCTGCAGCTCTCCCAAAACTGCAAAGGGGGGCGAGGAGAAGGCACTGCCCAGGGCATCAGCCTTTCCTTTGACAGTGCCCAGCAGAGGGCAATAGAAGCAAATGGAAGAGACAAGACCTTCCAAGTGACGTGCAAGAGGAGCAGTTTTAGAGAGAGCGATGTACAGGCAGAGTGATGTGCAGACCGTGATGTGCAGTGGGAACCGTGTTTGAGGGGTACTTGAGAATGAGGTCACAGCAAAACAGAGCAATTCAAAGATATTTTGGTAGGAGTTAAAGGAAAACAATTCTTTCCTTAAGTCCAAAAGCAATTGCTTTGTGTTTGGATGGAGAAGAAAGATATTTAACCTTTTTGTTTAAACTTTTTTGATTTCAGGTCAGTTTTTATGTGAAAAGTGCTGCCAGGGAAGGCATGGCTGAGCATCTCCAGTGAATGGTGATGGAAGGAAAAGCTATGAGAGGTGACAGAAACCCAGACTGGTTTGGGTTGGAGCGGACTTTAAAGCTCATCCAGTCCCAACCCCACTGCTATGGGCAGTGACACTTTCCACTAGACCAGGTTGCTCCAAGCCCTGTCCAGCCTGAGCTTGAACACTGTCAGGGATGGGGCAGCCGCAGCTTCTTTCCCAGCACTGATTATATTCAACCTGGTCAGCTTGTGTGACTGAGCTGAGCTCAGTTTCTATGTCTCTTTCTGGTTGCTCTGGTCCCTTGGATATCAAATTCTACCATAGCCATATGTGTCTGGAGATTTTGGGCACTGACCTCGGCCTGCAGTGTCCCTTTCTGTCCATTTTAATTTGTCCCAGATCACTTGGAATTACAAGGGTAAGCAAGGGAAGCTTTCTATGTCAGGAGTGTGATCCCGCAGATGTCCTCCCAGCCAGGACAAGACATCTGCACAAACAGCAGAGGGAAATCTTTTCTGGCAGTATTCCCCCCCAGGTGCAAGGATGAGACCTGGTCTTCTTTATTTTTGGAAAAAGTAAAGCAATGATTAGAAAAGGGCAAGATCCATGTGGACACACAGAGAGCTCTATGTGCTGGGGAGCATCGCCCTGCCTGGATGCAGGCTGTTCAGGGTGGCAAGACACCCCAGCAAGTAGCTGGAGACATTATTTTGGCAAAGCCCTACACCATGACGCTACTGCTGAAATGTGGGGCTAAGGGCAAAGCCTTGGGGAAAAAGGAGACTTTTGGGGAGTTCATTTGTTGCGATGCTGCTACTTGGAGAGGGCACTACAGGCTTCAGCCCAAAAGCAGGACGAAAGGGCTCCACCCCCTTTGCTCTGCAGAGCCCCCTGATCTGCCTCATTAACCCCTGCTTGCTGAGTCAAACAAGCCACAGTCTCCCCATCATGTGCGTTATCTCCCCATCTGCCTTCTCTTCCGGATGCTCCTTATCTCCTCTCACCTTCCCCAGAAGCCCGGTGCGCTCCTCCCGCTCTCCTGGCTGGAGGCAGAGACTGCTGCCCGCGCCAGGGCTCTCTACCTGTGATCTCCCTGGCTGTTATCTGCCGCCGGGAGTTTTGATCCAGCCCCTGTCTCAAAGTCAAATGGATTTCTGGCAGGGCGAGCATGGGAAGGTCGGCAGCGGGAGGGAGGCAGGGACTGCTCTTTCCTTCCACCCTGCTCGAGCCAATTCTCCAGGTAGTGCCTCTCCCCATTTATTCTCCGACATTATCAATTACATTCGGATTATTATTACTCATTGAAGCCAAAGTGAGTCGCAGGCAGCTATTTCCTAATGGGGAAATGTTACAGGCAACTTATTAACGAACAATGCGTCATTAAGGGGGGAGAGCTTCAAAGGCTCATAAATGCATTTCAAAGGACACAATGCGAGCGGAGCCTGCAATCACATATCTGGGGGACATGGGCAAAATTTGTGACAAGGAATATACCAGGCCCAATGTAATTAACTAATTCTCGATCAAAGGGGTTTTAGAACTGAATGGTCAGGGAATTCAATTATGGGCTTCCTAATGAACCACTGTGTGCCAAGGAAGGGAGATGTTTTCTCCTGGAAAAGCAGGGCTGATCAGGACTAGCATTTCCAGGGAGATCTGGGGAGAGAAGCACTAGAAAAGCTCATCCCCCATGGATTTCCTGGGTAAAGGCTGGACTTGATGATCTTACAGGTCTTTTCCAGCCTAGCTGATTCTATGATGTGGTGTACGGGGAATGGAACAACGCACCATGAAGGGAGGCACTGTCCCAGGTGGGACATGTTCACCGTGCATCTGATCTTTGGCAGACCAACAGCTCTATTGAAGCCGAGGCTGGTGGAAGGGGTTGGGGGATGTAGCTCCACAGCCCCTATGGGAGCAGGATGACTGCCCTGGGGCTAGCACCTCCTGAGCCCCCGCCCTGGAAAACCCAGGCAAGGGAGATTTCCTCCTCTGCCATCAGAATTCAGCCTCTGGTAAAAATAACGTCATTCTCCATTTATGAAAGAAGCATCTGCTAGTCCTCCGCTAGTTTCTCTTATTATAGAAAGTTGGTTTGCTCACTTTACAAAGGGAACTGTATTATGAATTTTCCCTTCATTCTCCTCCTTTTTCTTTCCACGTTTAACAACCGATTTGTGTGTTGCATGAAAGTTACACAGTTCTTTAGATGCGTCTGCTATTTTATTTTCTTTCATTCAAAAATATGTCACTAATCTTTTTGTTAACATGAAAGATAAAGGATTAGTAATGCAAGATGCAGTTTTCTTGTAACCTTCTTGAAAGCAGACTATAGTTTCTTATCTGGCTCTAACATTCATTTTCCTGAAATGAAAAAAAAAAAAAAAGAAAAAAGAAAAAAGAAGACTTTTAAAATGAAATAAACTATATTCGATTCAGACGAACAGCGCTAGCGAAGACATTTATTGCAGGCGGTAGAATGGAGCAGCTGCACACAAGTCCCTGTGTTGCAACAGTGAACACCTTTCTAAGCAAACAGCACACATCCCATAGCCTACAGATGAAAAAAGCTGCTGCAAAGAGAAAGCACCATGATGGAGCCTTGTGCTGGTATCACAACACATCCCAACATATGCCTGTCCAGTTGACTCCAGTAGCTGTGACACTTGCCTTGGGAATATCCAGGAGCATGTGGCACCTGTTTCCTGGGCTTGATGCTCACTGCAGATGTGCAGCAGTGGGCTGCCTGCCTGCTACCCTCTTTGTCTACCACTGCATCCCTTCTGGGTTTGACCCAGAAGTGCTTGTGAACTAAGGTGTTTTTTGGGACTACAGCTGCACTGGGTGTCCTGCAAGACCTAGAGACTACAGAGGCCAAGAAGGAGGAAATTGGAGTGGTTTTATGTGCTGATGATCCCTTGAGAAGTATTTCTAATGAAGCCATACAATTGAAGGATCGCCTCTGCTAAGGAGTGGGATGTAGTAACCCTGGGTTATGGTGGTCCACGCAAGCACGCCGGGTTCCCTGCTGCCCATCCTGCTGTTGCACCAGCATCTCTCCTGCAACTGCTGCCCTCTTGCACCAGCCTCGCAGCTCCATAAGGGTTAAATCATTATTTCAAATGCTGGATTTCTATGGCAATTAGCTAATGGGTCCTCAGCATCTAAAACAAAGTGGCTTTCCCCATCAAGTAGAATAATACGGAGCTGGTGTTTACAACTTCCTTTATAACCTCATTTGCAGGGAATACTTTGTTTTGCTCTGAAGAAACTCGATATTTTCTACTGTTTTATGGAAATGTTTTCTGTTGCACAAGACATGGATTTCATCCTGCTCCCTCCGCAGGGCTCAACAATTATAAATAAATAAATAAATAAATAGCATCATCTGTTGGGCTGAAATCTTTGCTTTCAGTGTTTAAGGGGTTCTCTTGTCCTGTGCTAACAGATCCTTGGTTTCATTTCAGGGAAAGTGTGTTTTCATATCAAAGGAGCCCCACCTCACTGACCCAGCCTTCCCTTCCCCCCTGCCTGCCCCAGCACACATGCTATTTTAATATTTCATATATTTCATAAGCTTTTATGCCTCTAAAAGAGAAGTGAATTTGTGGAGAGTTGAGCTCTCCAGAGCTGTGCTTCAGAGCTGGGAAGTAATTCAGGGTGAAGCCTGTATTAATCTCAGGTGAGAGAGATATTTAAATTCAGGCTACCAGTGTGAATATAAAATGGGGATCTCTTTACAAAAATTTCAAATTGTAATATGCAAAGCTTAAAGAAAAGAAACCCCAAGGGAACAGCTTTCTTCTGGAACATTTTGTTCCAACCATCATCTCTTTACCTTTATTTTTTTATTTAAAAACCCTCCCTTTGCCATTTTGTATTTTTAAATTAAATCTTTCAGTTTTTAAAATGAAATTCTCTATTGCTGGGGGACGGTGGTGGGGGTGGAAGGGTGTGGAATGTATGTGCCTGCCTGTGAAAAACGGTGCATGGGCCCAAATTTTAGCTGGAGCAGAAGGAATATTGCCCAGCAGGGAAATAAAACCCTGCCCTGTTGTCCCCTTGTGTGCCCAGGAATGTAGGGGCACCAGCCATCTCTCCACTCGAAGGATGTTGTCTGCACCTCACTTTTGGGGCAGCTGTATCTGCTTAGAGGGAGGGGAAAGGCAGCACAAGGATGTGGTGGCTGTCCTACACCAACAGCCCCAACCGGGGATGAGCTGGTCCTTCCCCATCAGTGCCTGGTGCACATTCAGCCTTCTCCTTCTAAGCAGAGAAAACGTTGTGATCCTGGGCAGCTTTTTGGTAGGGGTGGGTATCAGCATGCAGATGTCTGTGCCGGGCGTATTGAACAGCAAAAGCAAAACCACAGAGTACCACTGTGGGGTTTGCACCCCTGGCTAAACCCTTGGGCTGCAACCAGCTCCCAGGTCAGGAGAAATGGTGACAGATGACATGCTATTATCAGCTCTGTCAATTAATTAAATTATACATTATGCTTATGAGGGTGATATACTGAGCCACTCTAGATTAAGTGTCTCAATTAAGTCTTTAATTTATATTTAATAAGTAAGTTATTATATGTTAATAAAAGGTCAATTAGTTGTTAAAAGAGCATTGATACAGGTACAGTAAGTGTGTGAGGGAGACATCAAGCTGACATCGAAGAGACTGGGTGTGCAACATGTATACAATTAGGTTTTTAATAGAGTCATACTGGAGTAGGCATGGATGCATCCAGCTTGTGAGAGTGGGGTATCTCACCATGCTGTAAAGCCTGGCTCTCCTAGGCTGTAAGGGCTGGGAAAACCAGGTCAGACCCAATCCTTTGGTCTCAGAGAGAGAAAGCATTTCCTCCCTGTATAGTGACCCTCTCCAAAGAAAGACATTCCATCACAGTCAGAGAAGAGGTGCCTCCAAACCAGGGGGTTCTATTGCTTGCTTCACTATGAACCATGTACCATGGGGCCTTTCCGTGCACCTGATGCACGATCCCTTCTTCTGTGATCCCTACCTGAGCCTGCTCATTCCCACAGGGACATTTTGGAACCAGCTGGGAGCTTGCAGCTGGGCTTCCAGGGGGAGAGAAGGGAAACGCTGGGCTTCAGAGGAGCTGAGATTTCAGCTGAATATGGATGACATCATTATACGGGTGATCCTTTCAGCAACAGCGAGCTGGGTTTTAAAGTAGCGACCTACAGCATACAAATGATGGGTTTAAAGGAAATAAAAAAAGAGGTGATTTGAATAGCATACATTTATAGAAGAAAAGCCTCCCCCCACCCCCCCTTTTCCATTTCTAATATCTTTCTACGGGGCAGGCGCTGTGCATTCGAAAAGAAATTAAAATACTCCTCTTAAACACACTCCAGGCTGTAACAATGGCAAAGTTAAGAAGGTTACGAGACTTAGTTGTCCCAGCAACATGTCATCAAGTTGAAATGAGCAAGAAACACAGATAACGTAAGAAAAGAGGAGGGGGGAGGAGAAGAATAAAACCACAGGAGGAAAAATGCCAAGAGATTGAGAAAGAAAAGGGAAACCCCTTTTTATTTGCTGTTTCATTAGGATGAATCTGATTTTATAGTCTCTAAAAGAGGCTAAAATATAATCTCCTTTTGTGTAATGTGTGTGTTAGGAAAATGTGTCATCAGCAATTCTTCTGTACACTACAGCAATATCCAAAAAATTAGCAGGGATATTCAAGCCAAGCTACAAAGAGAAACAAACACAAGGCTCACATTTCAAGCTAGGGCTGTCATTTAAGAACATTTTCAACTTTTTATTAGCCTTTCTGATTGTCCCTTATGGTTTCTCTCTGCCGCAGCTGAAGAGCTCCAAGTTTCAAAAGGAAGACAAAGCACCCAAGAGAAGGAGGCTCGAGATGCAGCTCTGCCTGCCTAGGAAGCCCAGCGCTCTCTTGACTCTTCCAGTATGGAGGTTTTTGTGCTTGGCCCTGTACATGAGCACAGGGAGAAAGTCCGCTTGCCTTGTGCAGTGTAGTGCCTGACAGAGGATGAAGAAGTGGTCAACAAAGAGAAATGAGGAGCTCATCTGAGTCATAAACCCAAATCTGCCTCATCAAACATATGCTAGTTATCCTTGTTTAAGGCACCAGCCCAGTGCTAAAGCTGCGTGGCACATCAACATATTGTCTCCCATTTTATGGGGGCAAACCCAATTGTCACTGGAGTCTATAGCTTTTGGTGAACATCCCTCCAAAGCCTTGTTCGTGTGATGCTCATCAGTGCCTCCCGCTCCTGTGTCCTTCATGTGTATGTTGGTTTTGGGTTGCCCCACAAGGACATGTGTCTGGTTGTTGTCTTCTCACTGGCATCTCCCCTTGATGTTGAGGTTTTATCCCTATCTAGATTCACTAAGCATGACTTTAGCTGAAATAGTAATTAATAGATCAATCTAGTTCTCAGCCTCATCTCTGGTTGCTGCAGGAAATTCAGGCTGCTTACTTTACTCCCCAAATAGAGGGCACTGAAGTGCTCGGCAGTTAATTCAGTTACAATGTGGTACTGGTACTGGAAGAAATGGGTTTGAACTGGGAGAATCTGAGGCTGACTGCCAGTAAGCAGATTCTGATGGCAAAGTGAGGAGGCTGTGGAGGAGTCTCCCTACCAGCACACTGAGCACAGCATCCCCCAGACTGACCCCTTCCTGCAAAGGAGCTCATTTTATGCTGAGATCCATGAGTGGTGAAGCGGATTAAACACCAGCATTGTCTGTGCTATGGGGGGATGGACTTCATGGTTCCGGAGAACTTCTCCAGTTATATGTCCCTCAATGTGAATTGAGGAACCCAATTTTATGCACTACTTTCAAAAATCTTGATCCAGGCATTTTTTTTGTGTGTGTACCTCCAAACTCATGACACCCCTTAAGTCCCTCAGCTGCATTTTAAAACCTCAGCAGTATATCTTAGTTTGCTTCTTGCTGAGATATTTTCAGTGCTTGTACATTACATGCAACCACCCAAAGTTAATCTCCCCTCTCTCCTTGCCACCCTTTTCTCCCACAAAACATGTTTATTCCTTGTGCCTCTGTTGTTGGTTTGTTTTTTGTTTTTATTGTCTCTTGCTGTGTCTTCTTGTTGTGGATTATATTTTAAAGCAAGGATTGATTTAGTTAATTGATGGAGAGCTTTGCCTGTGAGGATTTCCTAATCCTTGCTATTTTATCTTTGCAATAATTGCTGTGTTTGTGATTATTTCAAAGGACTAAGAAAAAGCAGACAACAAGAAAACAAGCTCATCCACTCCTATTCTGCAGCTTCTCCAGGCACCTGGGTGGGCTCCTCCTCTGCAAGATGTTCCCTGTGCAGCAGCTCAGGAAAGACAACCAGGCAATGCAATGGGGTGAGATGCTGGGAAAGGGTGAGCACCTGGGGACTCGGGGCAAAGCTCTGTCATGAGCACCACTTAGGGTCTCAGTTGGCATGGCGACAATAAAGGCTGAAGGCTATCCTTCTGGGGGAGAATGAGGAATAGCCGCCAAGGACAACTGAGGATCCTGCATCCGTATGTTTAGCCACACTTGGCCAAGGATGGTGCCATTGTACAACTGCACCAGGGCGAAGGGCAGTGAAAGGGATGCACTCCTTCACATGGCCTTGCTGCTGGGATGACATTGTCACAACATCACATGTTCATGCAACAAGGACAAGGGCTGTCCCATGTGTCTGTACCACTTCTGGACAGAAAGGGAAAAGGCTTGTTTCTACTCACAAGAAGGCAAGTGTGATGGTGCTGTTGTGTCAAAAAACTGCCTTTGTGGTGAAAAGGGTATCATTTATGTCCTTCTGGTTTTGGAACAGCTGTGAATTCCTGTGGGCTGAGATCTGATGGGCCTAGATCTGATGAAGGGGATAGCAGTGACAAACCACATGAGGACACTGCATGCCAAGCCATGCTTATGTTTGGTATGGGATTTTGGATGTGAACCCACATTGGTGTTTGCACCAATGGGATGTCAGGTGTTAAACGACACCGGTGTTCACTGTGGTACATCGGAAGTGATGCCACATTGACATTTGCCATGGGATGTTGGATGGGAGGCCAAACTGGAGTTCACTGTGAGACATAGAACATGAAACCACAATGGCGTTTGCCGTGGGATGCCAGACATAGGGCCACATTGGTGTTTGTTTGCCTTGGGACGCTGGTGCTTGTGGTGGCACTCCAAGCGCACAGCCATGGTGGTGCTGTTTGCCAGCTCACCGCTGGAGGCTGCTGCTGTCTTTGCAGTCGCCAGCAGCTGCCTGCGATCCCTGAGCACCCATCCGGAGCAATGCCCAGCAAGAACCAACGTGGACATGAGGTACAGTGAATGCCACCTGGAACTCCTCCAGCAGCCCAGAAAGCATCCTCCATGGACCTTCCTTCCTTCAATGGGAAGGAAAGCAACAGGCTGAGAAGGGATCGTAGTATGGGAAAGGGGTCTCTGCATCACACTCTGAAGGAGCAGAGTGGTCTTCTAATTTATCAGTGCCCAGGTGCTTTTTTTTATGGAAAATACAGAGTTTTTAATGCTCTCTGCAAATCTGTTAAATTTAGAAGTTGTTAAGAAAGGGTCACAGGCCTGGTATTACAAACAGCTGTGCCCTGGGTGTACTAATATACCTTGACTGCCCTAAGCAGGCTCACCTGGGACCCTGCTACACACAACCTGCTGCCCAAAGCTCAGGAGCAATATTTAAGCCCAGACTTGGGCACTTGCTCCTGGTTTGGACAATGCTGTTAGGTGTGCTTGTCTCCTATTTTGCCTCTCTCCTGGTAGGTTTTGAATGTATATTGTATTTATGTTGTTTCTGCCCCAACTTAAGAGTATTGCTTGGGTGGTCCTAGGACCTGGTGCATCCTTTTGTTGTTAACAGATGCTGTTGCTTGGCTTTGTGATACTGAGGGACTCTGCCTTGGTGAGCGAGGGCACTGCCTGTGCTGGGGTCACACTTGGCTCCCAGCTCATCCCACCTTGCACAGCAGTGCTGTTGCCTGCTGTGTAGTACCAGATACAACCTGATTGTGGGTACCCTGCTGTGTACAGCCTGCTGCTGAGGAACCTGGGTTTAATTCAGTGAGGAAGGTCATACTACTTTAAAGTTTATGTATGAAGAATATAATAATTCACACTCTGAAAGCTACCAGATGGGAAGCTTGGGTGAGAAGCAAACTCCAAGTTGGACATCCAACATGGAAAGACTTGGCTTCTCTTGTGGATATGGCTGCACTTGTACTTCCATGCTCCTTCATGCAAAAGCTAATGCTTCTGGCGACATTCCCCTAGTCCCCTCATTAAACCTGCCCTGTATTGAGAAGTCAAAGCACATTCTAAGGTGCTTTCTCCAAAATCTGGCAGTGACTAAAGATGTACTGAGACTTGTTCAATGTTGTGGCTAAGTCATTCCATTGTAATCAGAGAAACATGGTGTCCATGGGTCATCTGAGTTCTCAGCTGTTGTCTGAGAATAAGGGAATGATGTGCTAGCTTTGGGGAGTTTGAGAATAAGAAGGGAATGATGTGCTGGTTTTGGAGAGTTTCTGTGAATGTAGTGAGTACAGAGCAGGCAAACCACAAAATCCACTGAATAATTGTTTCAGATATAGAGGACATGAAGTCCTGAAAAGATTACAGCTTGTAAGGGTGCTTGTAACTTGTGTTTATCTACCTGATTGTTGGGGTGATATTTTCAGCTGTGGGCTGGGAAGAACAGCCTCACTGAAAGCTATCAGTGCATGGTGAGTCTGAAGGAAACACTTCTTAACTCTCTAAGTACTGTAAAATGGGTTTTGGTGTTTTCTTTTGAACCAGGGCTTTTCTGCCTGTTAAATATTATTGTTTGATCAAGCCCTTGGAGTACAAGGGCAAACTTAAATTACACATCTCATGTCCCACAACAAAATGCCTTCAATGTATGGAGTTTGTCAGGCTTTCAGCAATTGCAGGTGATGCTTCTCACTTTCTCTCCTGTGAGTCCTCTCAATCTCAGCCTTTTTGCATCATCTTGGTCTGATTTGTACCCAGCTCCTTCAGGTGTGCCTCAGCCTTGTCTGTTCCTGGTGTGGTGGGTATACAGTTGCTGGCTGTATGCTCTGTAGCAGCAGAGCAGTGGGATTTGGGGTCTCTCCCAGCCTGAGAGGCAGAAATTGAGAGGCACAGATTGAGAGCTCAGGGTACAGGAGCAGGGCTTCAGCCCTCTGAGTAGACTGGATTAGTTCCTAGCTAGGTGTTCTATGTGGTCAGCCCCCTCCTGCTGCTGCTCCTTCATATAGATGTTCCTGGTGCTGAATCCAGGGAAGCAAAATCTGGTGATGTGATTGCAGGAATGGAGCTCAGCTTGATCAGCTCCTAAGCCCACTTGCTGAAGTCTTGTGTTTTTCCTAAACCTGTAAGTTCTGGAACTGCTCAAGGTGCTCCTGAATTTAACACCTAACACCTGGGCAGTTGTGCATTAAAGGCAGCTGCTGTACCTGGAAGAAAGTATCATCAGGCTTATCTTTTGGCTGTCATCCCCTGGATCAGCTCTGCTGGTGGAAGTAATGTTAGCACCAGGAAAAGAGGTTGAGTCAACTGTTAAGCATAGATTCTACATTTCTGCATGACATGAGACGTGCTACTCAATGGGCAGAGGTCTCCAAGGTCATTGATTCCAGTCCTTTCCACCCAACTGCAGATGAATCCCAGAGGTGCTTAGTTCACCATGGCCTCTCTCATGTCCCCTAGATACAAACCTGTTTCCAATACCTGTAGCAAACAAATAGTAGCCTCAGGTTTCTGGTCACTGATGGTGACCTCCTGAGCTTCAAGCTTTGTCCCAGAGCTGGTCCTTGGATGTGACCAAGGAGGGATTTTATGAATAAAAGCAAAATAGGCTGCTGCAATCTGTGCTGAGAAAGACTAATCATGACAGAGAGGTAGTGGAGGCTCTTGCAGTAGCTCTGCCAAGGTCATGAGAGATTCACTCCCTCCAGCATCTCTGTGGTAATATACCATAACAGAACCACTTCCAGTAAGAAAAACCTGGCATTGGAGGCAGATTATTTTCTGGCAGAGCAAAGGAATTTTTGTTGGTTTTTTTTTTCCTTCTGTGGGATAAATTCATATGCAAAATGATGGATACAATTGATTCCCTGCCTTTAGGCAGCTAGGGTAATAGCTAAAAGAGATGGAGAACACAGAAGGTGGCAAGCATGAAGAGCTGTGGTCAGCTAAGGTGAGACATACCATTGCAGGAGCAGATTTACAAACAACTTTGTATTTCCAGAGGTAGAGGAGGCTGGGGACTCTTCCAATCCAGAGGACATCAGCTGACTAGCAAGGAAACAGATTCACAATAGACAGAAAGACGTGTTTCTTGAAGTGTTTCTTTGCACAGTGTATATTTAAGCTGCTTTCTCTGTTAATGCTGGATGATCATCCTATGGGTGTGCTAGTCTTCTGGGATGAATTCCTGGGCTGCCTTTCTTAAGCTACTGTCCTGTTTGAGCCAAATGCTGAGCAAGTACAGCATGAGTTTCTACTAGGGCCTAGGTTTCTACTAGGGCCCAGTAGTATCTGAGTCTCCCAGAGCTGCAGATACCTTTTGTCTTGGAACATAATGTACAAAATGTAATGCATTCCCTGGAAATGCCTTGCTATGCTAACCCTGACTCCACTTTTTGTATGCAGAACTGGCAGCTGGGAGTCCTCAATGTTTGTGCTACTTCATGTTCTTTGGGTTTGAACCACTTATGGTGTGAGCCATTTCCAGAGAGGCTTGAGTATTTGGGCAGCTGGTTATAGTACTTTTCCATTCACTGAATGCCAGCATTTTCCTCCTTCATGGGTAAGCAGTAGGGGCACTCTACAAATGGAGATAGGAATGCTGTGGTCTGGAAGCAACAGAACTGGGGGAAGAAACTGTTCTTCCTTTCACAGAGGCAGCCTCTCTGATCACCTGTTTTTCATCTGCAGGATGGAAAAGGAGCAGGGAGGGATATCATTAAATGCCTTGCTATTAGGAATGGCTACATCTCTCAGAGTGGGAAAAATGATTTATTTCCTCTCTGCAGGTTTGGTTGGTCTTGTTTCCAGGAACTCCGTGGAGGCAAGGAGTTCATATAAAAACAAATAGACATGATAGTGTGCCTGCAGGATGCATTGTTTCAGCATGGGGCTGCTATCCCAGTACCCAGGGAGTTGCTCAGTGGTTGTTTAAGAGTTTAGTTCCAACTCCCCATGGCAGTATTCAAGGCCAGGTTGGATGGGGCTTTGAGCAACCTGGTTTAGTGAAAGGTGTCCCTGCCTGTGGCAGGGTGTTGGAAGTGTATTATCTGTAAGGTCCCTTCCAACCCAAACCATTCTGTGATTTCTGGAGGGGAAATGTTAGGTATTAATCTTTACATTTGACTGTTGCTTCATTTGCCTTGTCTCATATCACATAAGCACTGAATGGGGATGGATGGGTCTCCTCTGCTGGAAATCATGCACTATGGAAAGAAAGAGCAGACAAAGAGCTAGAGGTGGTGGAGGGGCCAAAACTCCTTTCCCACCACCCTACCTGCACACACAGAGTGCACACGAGCGTGCACATTTGCACACGCAATCACTGCAGCGGTGCTGAACTCCTGCCAATGGAAACTTAGCAAGGCAGGGGGGGAGAGGCAGCAAGCACACTTATCAAGTGGCTTGGACCGTAGCCGATTTGAAATATTACTAACCTTGCATTTTCAAATTTGATGCACAACAACCAAGATGCTAATACTTCCCTTAGTTTAGAAAAAAAAATCCTTTCACCCATCTCTTCCAGCCGAAGATTAGGAGAGAAGCTTTAAGAAGATTTAAAAAAAAAAAAAATCAACTTCTGAGCAGCGGAAAAAATGGTTTGTGATTCAGGGGCTCCGGGCAATTCATCATGGAAATTGGGTTTCTTAGCCGACATCATGTGAATCCTTTCGGCCCTGTCAACTTTTTAATACATTACATTGAGAATGTAAATCGTGTTGGTAAGGGGGAAAGAAGAGGGGAGAGGGGAAAAAAAAGGAGAGAAGGAGGAAAAAAAATAAGAGCTTCATTTTGGGTTTAGAGGGGAGGCAGCTTGAGGCCTGTAATTCATATTAACTAAATAATAACGCTAAAAAAAACCCGCTCTCTAAATATACAAGCATGTATATGCACCTAGGGAGGGAGGGGGGAGGGAAGTGAACGAGACAGACCAAAATTGAAATCATTTTATCCTTTTGAAGGGTGAGTATTTGAAAGGAGTTTGTTACGGATTTATTTTTATTTTCTTTTTTTTTTTTGTTCCCCCCTTTTCCTTATTTGGGTTTATTTTATCCCTTTCTCTGCTTGAGCCAGTTCTTCCATCAAAGAGAAGAGGAAAATGGATATTTTGGAGGTGGAAGGAGAAACTGCAATAATGGTCTCTGTTTGGCTGTTTTCTTTGCTCACATGTTACATTCTGGTGATCTTGATTAACTCTTTAGTGGGCAGTGAAAGGTGATGCTTATTTGTTGTCATATTGCAGGGCAAGAAAGTGAAGCCCTGGATGGAAAGCCTGCAGGTAGTGCAGTGAGATCTCTGAAGCGTGAACCTTACAGTGCATTTACTCTTTGAAGACATCCTTCTGGAGGTTCAGTACAACCCATATGCAGCACAAAGGCTCTGCATAAACCCCTGGATAGGGCTTAGCTGTTGTAGAGGCTCACAGCTACTGGGCGGTGGGGATCTTTACCATGCATGTTTTTACTATTGCTAGTTGCTTTCCCCCATGCCTTGAAATACTCTCAGCATTAGAAAAGTGGGCTCATAATCTAGAAGAGGCAGGGAAAACAGAGCATCCAACCTTGCAGAGGGGGCTGCCTCTGTTTTTTCTCTTATTGGATGATGAAACATGATGACAGAGACATTTTATACCAGTCATAAAATAATTTGTGTTGGAAGGAACTTCAGGTGTCTTCATGGATGTCCTGCTTACAGTTTGGCAGGCTTCTGCATCAAACCCTCTCTGTACAAGAGTGACTATGGAAGAAGGCAGTGAAACAAAGGTGTGTGAAAGCAGTCATGTCAAGAATAGCAAATAGGACAAAGAGCTGATTGGTTTCAACACAAGTTATGAGCATCTGGAAGGCTCCTTCAGTACTGTTAGAGAGGGGAGAATGGGTGAAAGTGGGAGTTGTAGCTGAAAGAAACCTAGAAATATCAGGAAAATGAGTCTGCTAAAGACTTCTTGGAAAGCATCTGAAAAGATTAAACTCTCCTAGAAAAGCCACAATGGTTCTTTCCCTCTGAAACGCAGTAGTTGGTTTGGATACCTGCTGGAGCTGCTAACATGATGTGGTTTTGTTAACAGCGTCTGCTCTGTAAAGCAACTCCCAAACAGAGTATTTGGCAGTATCTCAGGTATAGCACATGGCACTGAGCTTGGATATATGCTGTCATGTTTTTTAGGCAGATCCAAGCATCCAAGTAGTGCATATCCAATCTGCTGCCTGGGGAGGTACCTCCTTTAAGAAGGGCTGTCAGTGATTACTTAGGACAGGGGTGTGCTAACCACATCTAACAGCTCCTAACATCTCTCTCCCTTTGCATTTTGACTGTAACAGGAACACCTGTTCCCATGGGAGAACTGGTTTATTGCTGGTGCTTTCTTTGCTTAACATCTGTGTAAGTCCTGAAATACTGATGTAAAGCTGACTGTGTTCCCTCTACTGAGGAATCTAATTTAATAAATGCAATTTATCTTTAAGTAGTGTCCTAAAAACAAATATAAACTCTGAACACTTCTATTAGGTTTAAGAATCCTGTTTCCTTCACCTTTTGCACTGCTACAATTAGATGCTACTTCTCTCTCCGTGCTTGTAGCTCGGATTTGCAACACAACTGACAGCAAACAGTGATCCTTCCATTTTCCTAGAGACATTTGCAGGTCAATTTCTAGATACACACATATAGACTATATGCAGTTATGCAAATCTGAGGGGTTGATATTAATAATGCACAAGGAAGAGGTTGGGAGTTATTTTTATGCATAAGAATATTCCTGCATGTGACTTTACTGAACACTAGACTGTAGTCAAGCAGCTGATATCATCAAGGTATTATTTAGCTGGTGTCTGAGTACAGCATTTCCAGAGGGGTTTTCTGGGCCTGGTGTCCTTCAGAAATAATTAATTTCCCCTTTTCTGCTCCCAGACCTGTACATCTCCAAAGCTGCAGTTCTGCTCTTAGAAAACAGCCCTTCTTATGTGCATTCCCATTTGGGTACTGCACCCAGGTCCTGAACCTAGTCCTGGGTGTTTCTAATTTGTGCCAAGAACCTGGTCTGTCCCACATTTAAAAGGCTCCAGAAGGGTGAAACCAAATGTCTGTGACTGTAGACTCTAAAACACTGGAGTAAATGGAAACTTCATTGATGGGGTCACCTCTGAGAGCCTGAAGAATTGATTTGCAGCCTCTCTCTGTGTGGGTCAGGTGGGACAAATCTTGGCAAACAAGAAGCTCTTCAGCAGATTCAGGTTTGACCCACAAGTGGTGGAGGTTGTGTACAATTCACCACTCAACCTCGGACACATCTTCACCTCATTCCACTGAGCCTGGCTGCCTGCCTCTAGCCTAAACACCCCTATGCAGAGATCTTGCCAGGATTTCCCTTTAAGGTGGCTTCCAGATGTTTTGCATCCTCACAGAAGAAGCCACTCAGTTGCAGGTCACTTCTAGTAAGGTTTTAGGTAGTTTGCTTGGGGCTTTTTTAGCCCACATCCCCTCAAGTGCTTCAATCTCAATTACCACCAGCTCAGATCTTGGAAATGAGCTGTTGAGGCTGTCAAGATGGTACAGTCCCTAATAAAGAGTGCACACACACACAAATACATCTATATGTGGGCTGCCCGATGCTGTAGTACAGCTTAATTAGGACATCATTGAGACATCTGGGACCATGCCTAAACTGGAGAGCTTTCTTTCCACCACCCTCCCCCTCTTTTTTTTTTTGTGTTCTCATTTAGGTTTTGATCAGATTCCCAGGTGAAATAAACAAAAGGCTAATTGCTTTTGGATTTTAATTACCACTGCAATACCTGGCTTTATTGTACGAATTGTATTTTGTAGGTGGCTAAAGGACACCACTAGGAAATGACAGATTCTCAGCTGACAACAGCAGTGTTTGAAACCAAAGTAATTCTCTGCAGTGGGATCCAAAGGGCAGCACACACGTTCATTTGCTAAACTCCTGATTTTTTTATTGTAGAATGTAGCTTCAGGTGTTGCTGACTTTTAAACATGATATAATTATGCATGCCTGGAAATGTTGTCTTTAAAGGCGAAAGTGGATGTACTTTATAATCCAGAGTGTTAAGTCTCTTCAAAGTTCTTTGAATAGTTACATTTCTGCTTTAGTTCAGGGGTGGCACATCACACTCCCAGTATGTAACTGCCAAGTGGCTCTTCACACACTCAACTACTACAGCTGTTTGGTTCATGTTTAGCTGTCTTTAATGCCTTGATTGATATATGTTTCTGTATGCCTCCTACTTTGCCAGGTGGGTTATTTCACTGATTTTAAAGAGTATAAAAAGCTATGCATTCTACATCCGCTTATCCATCCTAAAATATTTAATGTTCTTTTTCTATCTGTCTGTATTTTTTTGTTTGTCCTGATTGAACAACTGTAGGAGAAAAACTCTTTTGTGAAAATGCTCCTGAACTTACTGTCTGACAAGTTAGAAACTCTAAATTTTTGTTTCCATTGGTGGATAAAGGAAATTGGAGCAGATGGGTATTTTTGAAGAAGCTGGGTAATGTATTCCAGGTGTATTTATTAGAAACATCTCAGTTTGGGAGTAATGTTAAGTCTTAAATAACTTTTCTTATAGCAAGCCTTGCAAGCCTTTAGTGAGGAAAAGAAGGAGCCTCAGCTGAATGATTTTGAGATGGGTACTTCAGAACGAGAAATGAGAGGTGAAAAAGTTAACTCAGGTTTATGTGAGCCATCCAATCTTGACAGCCCTTGGGCAGAAGTAGAGTGTGGATTTGATAGGATTTCTGATGTTTTGAGCATATAGGTGAGAGGTGTGTGGAAGGATGAAGTATCTACTGGGTTGAGATCTCCTTGGAGGTAAGCTAGTTATAACTTTAAAAGGGTGTAAGGTTCATCTGTAGGGAATTCTTCACTATGAGACATTGGAACAGGTTGCACAGGGAAGTTATGGCTGCTCCAATCCCAAGAGCTGGCCCAATTTGTGTTAAGAACTCTGAGACTAAAACATGCGGTTACTCTTGGAATGAAGAGCCTTTGATAAGCAGGTATGTGTTAAACTGAGAAGGAAAACCAAGCAGCTTTCTGTAACTGTATTAGGGCTTTTCAGTTAAGCTGCAAAAAACCTAGCAGAATTTCAGGGTTTAGGGACAGAATAAAGTGCCAACTGTTCTTAATATATTAGCAAAAAACCACTGAGAAATTGTTTTACATTAAGGATTTAACCCAACAAGGATGGAGCTTGTTCTGAGGCAGAATTGGAATGAATTTTGAAATGTTGAAAACTTCACTGAAACAAGTGTGCCAGCTTTGAGGAGAGCTTGACTGGAGGCTAAAAGGATGTGAGCTTTATTTGACAAGACAAACTTGTTGCTAGCAAGGGCAAATATTTAAGCAAAAGACTCAGGAAGAACTGAGCTAATAATTTCGATATATCCTGGCAAGCAGATAATTTGAAGAGATTTTTGTGGTGTCGTAAACAAGCATCTGTCCTTCCTTTTGTTGTACTGGGGCACAAACTGGCATAGTCATTTGAAGCAAGTAAGAGATTATCTCTGCTAATGGAGCCTGGGAAGATTATTATTGAAAGGCAACATTCAGTTTTGGTCTACACATGCTGAGTGGGGAGCACAAATGCACCAAAAAAGCTGGGGTTCAGCAAATACCTGCACATAGATGTAGTAATTGGTGTATTCAGGCTACCCCAAGAAAGCTTTAGAGGGTGTTTTAACTGTAGGTATCTCAATGTCAACACCTGCATCTGGTACTGAAGGGATCTTTGCTCTAATAGACTCATCACTTCTCACCAAACTCTTATAGCAGAGTGTTGATAGACATGAGCATTTGATTGGACATAAGTGTGATAAATTCCAAAGGAAAATAAGATGCTGACAGTGAGAGCAATTAACTACTGGAACAGCCTCTCATGAAGAGCAGTGAATCCATCATGACTGCTTGCCTTTTAATTCACAACTAAATGGCTTTCTGAAAGGTTCTTTCCAGTTCAACTGCTGCTATGGAACAGGCTCAGGGTGTCTTAAGAAGGTGGAGCTCCTATTGCTATACATGGGGGGTGAACCTCTGTGACCCTTATTGACAGCACAGGCTCGTCTCCCACTCATTTTGTTGTAATGTATTCAGACACAAACCTGTGCTTATCTTCACAAACACTTTTGGCATAGCAGCTTCTCTGAAACCTGTAAGGATAATTTCATAGAGGCACTGTGATTTAATGCAAAATTATTTATCAGATCCTAGGCCCACTGGAATTCCAGGGTGAAAGATGCACCCATTGCATTTTAAAATGTGTATGATGCAAGTGGGCTGAAATCCTTGACTGGTCATGAGAGCATGAACACCAAGCACTCTGGGCTCCTTATCCAGATTTAAAACTTGGTGTCCAGATAGGAAAACCTAGTACACCCAACCGTGGGAAGTCATACTCTTCCAATGCCACTTTTAGACTCATTGTGCCTCAGCCTGACTTGCTTTGAGGCAAGTTCTTTTTATAAGATTGAAGGGGTTTCCTGTATTTGGGGTGAATCCTGCTTGAGAGGGCAAACAGTTCTCACTTTCTAAACTTTATCAATAGGTCTTTTCCTGACAGCCAGGGAAGACTACATCTACAGGACCACATGTATAAGTAAGGAATTCTTGGCTGTGGCAAAATGAGCAACAGTGCAATGAGGTGTGAAAGATGGTAAGAACAGGGCATATGCATACAACAGCAACTTGTTAGTATCTTCTTTGCAAGTCTTTCATTAATATTTTCCCCTCACTTGTCTCCCCTTCCACATTTATTTTGTTTTCCTTCTTCTGTTTCTCTCTTCTTGTATTTCTCTCTATTCTGTGTTGCATGTATCAGCCTTCTTGCAACAAAAATCAAACCTATTAGGAGCTCCAAAGGGGTTCTTGTCAATGGCCTCCCTTTGTGAACTCTGGCTTTTTTTTTAATCTGCAGTGTTCCACATGATATTGCCATTGATTTAATGGACCACCATGAATTTTACTACCTGTCAAACAACAGCACAATTATTTTGAATTCTATTGTGGCAGAGCTTGACACCTAGCTCTGGATCACTTTACACTTTTCACCTTTGCTTAGAGTGCACTTGGCAATTCAGAATAGGATTATGTGTGATCATAGGATGGCATTTTGTGTCACTGTTTTAATTTGTCATTCTGAGGATTGAATGATTGGCAGTAGACAAAGACTCCCACCTACTTGAATCTGAAAAGGGTGTGTAAGGTATTACAGGCTGTTAAAACCCCAAACTAATTCCCTTCTTCCCTCTCATTGCTCCCAAGTCTGAATAAATAAGATCGAAAGAACACTCATCTTTACTGACAGACTGAAACCTTCCCAAGCAAGATGCTGAGAATCCTCTCTTGATGGGCTTTAAGCAAACTTTAAGCTGGATACTTGTGCCTGGAGACACATTCCCCATGGACAGGTAAAAACTCTAATATGCTTTGAGAGCTAAGGTTGGAACTCAGCAACATGCTGCAGATTTCTTGCATGGAAAAACAAGTAACTGCATCTGCGTTAAAATAAATGACTGGTTAATGCAGGATGACTCAGCCTTTGAATCCCCTTTTAAAGAACTCTTTCTATCATCTTCCATGACCAGGATAAATTGTTTTTCAGATGACAGGAACAGCAGAGTCAGTCTGCACTGTTCTAGGGGCTGTAAGCATGCACAAAAGACTTCAACTCTTTTGTACCCCATGACTGTATTTAGAGATAGCACCAGGTTCTTTGGTGTGGACACAGACGAATTGAATGATTTGCCCAAAGTCACAGAGTGAGTCTGGGTTGTGCCTGGAACCTATTCTCCAGTGTCTTTTATTCCAAGCAGTTTCCTTAGAAGGTTTTTCTTGCCATGCTGAGCATGGTCCTTCCCACAATGAAATGATCTCCCCAGGATATGAAGCAGATGGGTTTGGATTGTGAGTGGGTACAGAAAGCTATGTTGGTAACCATAATTGGTTATGGGAGTAATAACAGTGTGGCTTTTCCTCCTATGCAGCTTCCTGAGAAGTTCAGCAGGAGGAAGCTGCATTTCTTCTGAGGTTTTGGAACAGATTGCCCAGAGAAGCTGTGGCTGCCCCATCTCTGGCAATGTTCAAGGCCAGGTTGGACACAGGGGCTTAGAGAAACCTGCTCTAGTGGAAGGTGCCCCTGCTTGTGACAGGGGTTTGGAATTGGATGAGCTTTATGGTCCCTTCCAACACAAATCAGCCTGTGATTCTATTGCTCCTCTTTCACAAGAGAGCTCCTAATTGAGCTAAAGGTGTAATATCAGTGTGTGAGGGTGCTCACCCTTGCCCATCTTTGAGTTAGAGCTTTGGGAGAGATTTGTTCTGTTGTCCTTTCCAGCGTGAGACACACTATGCATAGATGCAATTAACCCATGAAAGAGCTGCTGGCCCCTGGACATGAGCTGAGAGCTGCCTTGAGCCCACCAAGTGTGAGAGCAAATGATGGACCGCTCAAGCCTTCCAAGTCCAAGGTTTGAGTTCAAGGAGAAGGCTAAATCCCTGTGAGAAGTAATATAATAATCCATATAGATTAGAGAAGAGAGAATATGCTTCTAGATCTTCTTGGTCTAGCAGTAGAGAAGGCTTATTGTCCCCTTTCAGGAAGCTGGTGGCATGGTACAGACATCTCCCTGGACTCCATCACACATGGGGACAAATTTGTCCTGTTGGGGGAGCTTTTTGGCTCAATGTATGCAGTCCATAAGCTTCCCAGGGAAGTTAGATGCAGGACTTGGTGGCTGTACAGTGTATATTCTGAGAGTCTGGCAGACCAGGCAGAGGTATGCCTGTGCTTGATGGCGTGGGCAGAAGTGGGATTGGACCTGGGTCCCTCTGTCTTCCTTGCAATCACAGAGCTGTGATAGAGTTTATAAAGGCTAGGGTTCTCCTCCCCCAACACTGTGAAAAATATGCATTGTGTTCTGTTTTGGAGATCCCAGTAAGACAGAGTAATTAGGTGGCAACACAATTCATTGCCTGCAGCCCTATAAAGCTCAGGAAGCACTCTTTCAGCCCTCAGCTTGTATTTAATCAAAGTAACATAACTTTCATTAAGCTAAATGCAGTGCTTCTGAGATACTAAATTTAAAGTGTGCCTGGAAATCACGGCCATTTTTGTTTGATTTACATACCACAGCATCATATAAACTGGGAATAGGATGACAAGAAATCTGGATTACAGTCTTCTCCCAGGGGATGCTTCAGAGGTTTTTGTCCACCCATGAGATCTCTGATACATCAGTGTGTACCAGGATGGCAGGAGGTGGGTTGGAGCCTTTGAGATCCCTTCTGCTATTACAGATTAAGAAAGGGTGGGTGAGTCACAGTGTGTGAGAGATCACTGGCATTGAACCTGTGTTCTGACAGTGGCTCAGTGGCTTCAGCTGCATATCAAGGAGCACCTCTGACTACTTGCAGAGATGTCTTCTGCAGCACAGTTGCACAGGCATGGAAAAATGCTTACACTCTTCCTGCCTCTGAAATGCTGTTTCCATACATGAAGCTTTTCTGAGCATTCCATGACACCTCTCTGCAGGCATTTGGACACATCCTTTGCCTTCTCTCATACTGGTCTAGTCTCCTGAGTGCTTCTATAAAAGAGGACTCCCTTAAGTCCTTTGCATCTGACAATGGGCAGGCAAGCCCTGCTTGTATCCTCTTTATCCCCTTGCTGAGCTGCCTTTGCCAGATGCTGAGTGGGCAACCAGAAAGAAATTCCAGTGGCATCCAGGTTCCAAATGCCCAGGACAGGTGGTTGCAGGCCTGCTTAGCCCATTTGTGTCTAAACCACACCAATTTTCTGCACTGACTATACAAAGCTCTGTAAGTAGTGTTACAGCTGCCTACCATAGGCTTCCCTGGGCTGAAGGATGGGACATCTGCTCTCAGCTGCAGTAGGTGTGGAGGATGAGGAGGTGACAATCATGCCCTGGTCACTTATCTACAGCTGGGAGGAAGTTAATCTTTGAAGATATTCAACATTTGATGTTTTCCTCTTTGAGGTTCTCATAGATGGTTGGAGCTCCACAGTGTCTTCACTGATTTGTGTGGCTGTGTGCACCAAGGCCTCTGGGCTGCAGGTCACTGAATGGTGTGGATAGCAGAGACTCTGTTAAAGCCTGGACCAGAGCCATTGAACTCAATGGTGTTAATTTCCAGCGCAGAGCATCACACTTTACGCATGAATCTGGAGATATCTGGCAGCTGAAAAAGCTGTGGAGAGCCAAACAGAAACTGTTTCAGCTCTGGATAATGCTCTCTGCCAGAGCCTTTCAGAGGGAGAATGGTTGTGATGCAGATAGCAGCAAAGTTTTTGAAAAGGCTGTCAAGATATGTGGGCAGTTTTTTGCATCTGAAGTACCCCTGTTGTAAACCTGCCTGGTTCCACTGTGAAGCTGTGGAGCAGAGAAAGACTCTTTTGCTTGTCTTTACTGTATTCATTGCAGACTACATAAGGATGCAAGAGACTTGCTTGCTGGTGGTCTCACAGGGGACTAAAGTATCGTCTTATATGTAAGACTAAGATAAACTTCTCCCTCTGCCTGGGGGAGGATAGAGATGGAAGGAAACCAAAGCAGCCATGAGGCTCATCTGAAATATTCAATGGAGTGGCTCGTCTATGGTTTAGGCAGAAGATCTGTACCTTGAGGCAAACAAGTAATGTAAGGTCATCCTTGCATCTCATGGCTGTCTTCCAGCTGGCTGGAAGTCTTTCCTGGTGAATACCACTGGGAAATGCTTTTGTCATTGAATATATTTGTTAGCACATGGATGATTCTGAAACTAAGCTATAATTCTTGGTGGAGCTGGCAGTAGTGCCTATAATTAAGGTTGCCAGACATTTCCTATTAAAAGGTTCTGTTTTCCAATGCTATGTGCTTGCCAACATGTAACTGTTCAGGCTGAAATTTTCAGTTGCAGGCCTTTGGTTTGGGCTGCTCTTTGTGCATATGAATATATGTATGTGTGAGAAAGCATGAGTATATTATTGTTTAACCAGAGGGAGAAAAAGCCCTGACATGCACATCATTGAGAAAGTTTGTCACTTTCATGGTTTATTTTTATTGTCACAGGGACTTGAAATTGGGCTTTCTGGCTGATCTGGGCTTTTTTTCTTCTTCAAACTCTCCTTCTTGGGTTTGGCCAGGTTGGATGGCTCTGCAGATCTACTGTCCACATGAGAAGAAGAGAAGGTTTGCCCTGAAGTTTGTCTGGAGCTTGTGCAGCCTGGGGCTTCAGGAAGGAAGCAGGGTTTCCTCTTTCACAGTGCAGGTGAGTAGCCTGTTATGTGGTTTGGCCCAGCAGAATGCAGCTTGGATTTCTTATACCCTATGTGCTGCTCCAGCTGACTCACGTGATAGGGTGGAAATGCATATGTAGTGATTGCATGGGGGTAAGGGCTTTCCGCCATGACAGGCAGGGATAGAAGCAGAGTACAGAATAGATTATACAAGGAGATGAATGGGGAAAGGATGACTGGCCATACAGTGAGGTGGGTAAGCCCTTGGAAAAGTCTTACAGCTTCCATTCTGTTCAGTCAGACTGGAGAGTTTGCACAATCAGGTCACAGCCCTGTGTGAGTACATCTCTTCCTCATCCAAGATCAGAAATAGGTTGGGATGAGAGTCCTGAGAGTAGAAACTACTTCAGGGAACATTATTAGGAGCATACTTGATTACCCTGGCTTCAAGGTTTCCAGTTAAAGCTGTGGAAATCTTCCTTCGGAGTCTTTTATTTCCCAAAGCACATCAAGTCATGTTAAATTCTCTGAGCTGGTAGTTTTGGCTGTAATGTCACAAATTGCTTCCAGCTAGAATGCTTTGTTTAGGTGTTTTGGTTTTTGTTTAGCTCTGCAAGCAAAAACACCTTACTGGCAATGGTTGCTTTTGTAGTCAGTGGAGGGCTTGAGCACTCTGCAGGCAGAGATGCCTGGGGCCACCTAATATGAGCTAAAACTCACAAGAACATCAAAGAGCTGCTGATTGAAGGACCACTGTCATATGTACTGGGTGAAGATCCTCTGGAAAACTCTAAGGACCATCAGGAATATAAAGAGGGGGAGATGAGATAAAGTTGTATGAGCATCTCTAGTTCTTTAGAGCATTAATTTGTCTAGTCTTTATCTTGTTGATATGTTTAATCCCACCTATGCCACTATTTATCCATATGGAGATTTATGCTGGCAGGTAGTTGCAGGATGTTTGAAATTTTCCTGATCACTGTAATGGTACAGTATGGAGAATGCTTTCAACGCATGTAGGCTTGCAGCTCTTTTGACTTCAGTGAAGGTACTGTGATGTATATCAACCTAAGATCCACCTAAAAAAGCAATTTGATTGACAGTGATTTTTGCTTCTCCTTTTTATTAATTTATCTGGTCTGTTGGCAAATTTAAATTGTCAGTAACGATAATACTGGAGATAAGTGTCAAGCAGCACTGTTTATAGTTCCTATTCCCAGTTCCTGTCTGAGCTATTTCAGAGAGAAGTTCATGAATGGAAATGTTGGTGTGTGTTTGACTGCAATAGGCTGCCCATTCCAGGCACACTACTACTGGGGAAAAAAACCCATGTTGAGATTTTGCAAAGAGCAGTCTTTGTACCTTTCCAGGGCAAGCCTTGCAGTCCTTCTTAGGAAAGATACTGAGAAAAATCAATTTATCTTTAATGAGTTAGGATGCCAATCTCAGTAAAGATGCAATAAAACAGGCAATTTGAAGCAGGCTAAAGAAAAATTGCAAAGTGAGTTTATAATTGAATTTGCTAATCATGTTTCCATAATTATTTATAACATTTCATACTGCAATGCATTTGTCTCATTTGTTCTCCTAATTGTGCTGATGTGAGCAGTTATTCCTAGCTACTGGACCCTTACAAGTAGCCAGTGACTAGGAACTTCTCCCATGCACTCCACTTGTACCTTTGCTCTTTCATCTTAAAAAGCAACTTCACTTTTACACAGAAACCTGTAGAAATGAGCTGAACAATGTACAGGTTAAACTGGTACCTCATCTAACTGGCATTTCCTTTAACAGCATGGCATGTTACTGATCTTGCTGAGGTGATGGGGGAAGAAACAGTAGAAGACAGACCTCATTTCTTGATGACCTCGTTTAAAGAAATTGGTTTTTAATTCTTTTTGTTACATTGCTTCCAGTTTCAGCTAGCCAAGTCTAAGAATATATGAACATCAAATTTAGATATTTTCACAGAAATTTCCGGATCACAAATGTGGTGAATTGCTTATTTGCTAGAAGTTAACTTGGGTAAAAATAGCAGAAATTCAATGTCAGGATGGTAGTAGTCCTTTGAGGGCAGGATGCTCATCTGACCTAGATTGTGGCAACTCTGTTAACTTCACAGGTGTGATGATGCTTTACATCAGCTGAGGGTTTGGACTTGCATTTTCATCTTCTTGTAATGAGATCCAGAGATCTATTACTAGATCATTTCATCCCCTTTGAATGACTAATCTGTTGGCATCTACATCTCAGATGCTCACTCTGGATCCCTTTTTATAGTTCATTAAGATGTAGCCAAAGTGTTCAATGGTGCTTGAAGAATGTCTTGTTTCATCAGACGTGTCTGTCTTTTGCTGCGATGTATCACTTTGACTCCCCTGGTATGGTTTACTAGCCTGTAGAGGGGTTTGTACCAATGGAGAAGACAATGTTAGCTATAAAGGCAACCTACTGAGACATCTGCAGTCAATCCTTTGCAGTTCTGCATTGACGAAGAGGGGAGCTGAACAATGTGGGTTGCTTTGCCCTGCTCTTGATGTTCTGGTTGATTTCTTGTTGCAAAGCTACCAGAATCCATCTCTGTTCGGCAAAGTGTTAGAGTTGACCATCTCCTTAGACAGAATGGTCCTTATTAAACCCAGATGGAGAAGGTTGTATCAGGAAGTGGGTGTTTTTCTTGGACTCTGCATACTGGGAGAAAGGCGGCATCCATAAGGATATTAACTTGATATTTGCAACTGGAAGAAAACCAAGAGGATTATTCCATGGAAGTGGACATGATAGAGCTTCCGTGCTATGTCCTGCAAAAGCAGCCATACCCATTGCTCTACAGAGGTGTGAAAAGTCCCTTCTCCAGGGGAGCAGTTCCATGGCAAATGATAATGTTTAATGATGAAGCACATGATAAATGCAAATTAACTTGGAGGAGAGACACGTGTTCAACATGGCCCACACTCCTCTGAGGCCAGGCTCAGCGGCGGCCCTTTCAAACCAAGGTCTGCCCTTGGCTGGTTTCCAGGCCGGCTCCAAGCCCAATGAGTTTGAGGCACAGATGATGCCAAAAACTCCCTGGAGCTCCCACTGAAGAGTCTGTACTCCCCTTCCCCCCCCCCCCCCCCCCCCCCCCCTTCCCCCCCCTTTTGTTTGTCAAGCGCCAAAACCCCCCCCCAAACCCTTTTTTTTATTTTCAAAAA
>JBAFWW010045092.1:0-47160 GCA_036873685.1 Agapornis canus
GCGGTAAGGCGGCGGCGGCGGCGGCCGGGCAGGGAGCGGTGAGGGGCGGTGCGGGAGGTGGTGACGCCAGAGGCCGTCGTGGGAGCCTCGGGCCGCCGGTGCGCGGAGGGGAGCCCGTACCGCCATGTGCGGGGGGCTTCGGCCTGTGCGGGCGCTGCGCCGCCGTGCTGCGGGAGCTTGTGGGGCGCTTAGCGGGCGTGGCGGGGCCGGGCGGTGAGAGGAGAAGTCTGGAGTGCCCCCGAGCCCCTTGGTGTCTAATGCGAAGTTGAATTACTTCGTGGAGTATTTGTGGCGTGTAACCCACGGAGGACAGAACCCCCTGATAGATATGAAGGGAAATGATTGTATCGAGGAAGAGATTCTTTTTTAATCAGTTGGAGGTAGTCAGAAACTCAACAAAGATACTCACACTTTTGTATACCAGCTTCATCTCTTGCCCTTGAGTAACAGCACTTTAGCTGTTTCTGGTGCAAAAAATGGGAACTTGGCTTTGCGTGCTCTTCATTTAAAGCACTTTGCTTGCAAGTTGTGTTTCTGATGATCCTCAGTATTGTTTCACGGATCTAAAAGAGGCTGCGACTTCTTCAAAGTGAACTGGGATGCATTAAGCTTCATCAGAACACAGTGTCTCGCTGTGATGGTCTGGGGCTTGGTTTTCATCACCGGCTGGAAAATGGCGATCTGCTGTCCCTTCTGCTCCCGGTGTCAATGCAGAGGATTTCCCTGGAATTTACTACTGTTTGGGGTAGTTTCCTCCCTGTATGAAAGTGGGCAGCTCCAGGGGGGAAGAAAGCCTGCTTGAGGACAGGGTACTATGAGTTTTCTGTGGGATGCTTCCTTGACTGATAGAGGAAGGCATTTAGCCTAGTGAAATGTGGTGATGCCTTTGTCTTGGGTCTGAAGGGATGCTTTTCTTATCTCCTCTAAAGCTGCTTTTACCTCTGAAATGATTTTCTTGGAGACTCCGGAAGAGCTTTTGCTTTTTCTTGAAGTTGTTGGTATTGCAGGACAAAGTATGAATGTTTGGGAAACAAAACCCTTCAAAGTGTGTAAAATGAAGCAGTAGAGGGGGTTTGGCCGTAGCAGATAGTATCTTCCAAAGCAGATGTATTCACCACCGCTTAGTGAAGGTGTAGCTGGACAGAAGCTCCAAGGTATTTTGTAGACTTAAAATCTTAAATTGTAAAGCCAAAAAAGGACATTCTAGCCTTGCTTAAGCTGCACAGCGTTCCTAGGAGCAGCTAAAGCAGCTCGTTAGCTTAATTTTGCACAACTCCTTTTCATTCGTGTCGTTTGAAAACTGTAAAAAAGTACCTGTCTGTTAGGATGGGGTTTGGGTGCCCTTATGTCCTGTAGACCTAGAAACTGTTTTAAAACAAGTGAGCGTTTTCAAGCCTTTGGCTCCTGTTGAGAAAGGCTTTTATTCTGCAAATTAATGATCTGCTAGTGTTCTTGATTAGTGTGAGTTCTTGTGGTTCCTTAAATGTGGGTGTGCCTGATGGGTACTTCTTATTCACTCAAGTGAGAACTTTTGGGAGAGACTGACTGTTCTGAACAGTTTATACTGTTAATGCTGCTCACTTTAACTGGGAAAAACAAGCGGGTGAGGTGTACAGCTTTCCGTGTGTGTTTGCTTTTGGGAAGGGATGGCTGCAAAACCGTGAGGATTATTGCTTGTTTAATTCTAAGAATGCTATTTACAGCCTCATAAAAGGAATGATAATAGCAAGGCAGCCTTCCAAGAGGGTACTTAAGTGATGCATTAAGTACTTTGCTTGGCTGTCTAATAGTGTTAAAACAAACCTAAAACGCAATGTGGGAATGGTAGATTGCAACCTTAATTTAGTAGTATTAAACAGTGGTTTAACAGTAGCATTTAACAGTGGTTCAAAACAGTGGTTCTTCTCAGTAAGTGAGAAGAGCTGGTGCCCAAGCAGGGTATTCCCTCAGGCTGAGGTCAGGCAGGTAGGTTTGAGCGCAGGTAGATCTTCAGGCTGCTTGGTGTGTGGAGTTCTTCTTCCTCGGGATGTATCATCCTCACCCGGTTTGGGATCAGTTGTAAGGAGTTAAACTCTTGACTCTGATCCTGCCTGTGAGGCTTTTCTGGAACAAAGCAGCTGTGTACCTTATTTTCTACCTCCTCGCCTAGAACATAACTTCCTGTCTATCCAGCATCACTGCTTCATTTGTAACCTTCTGTTCTGTTCCTTTCTGGTCTTTCCACTCCTCAGAAGCACTGTCCATTCCCCCTAATGTTCCCTCCTTCCACTCCCATTTTGAGACTCCCTGGAGGAGGGGAATAGCACTGTGGGTGGTTGCTTACTGGGTGTTCCAAGTCTCAAAGCATCTGCAGATATGCGTTTGCAAGAAAAGAGTGCCTTAGTTGTTTGCTCATCAGAGAAATGCTGGTTTCAGGTCTGCTGGCATGTCTGGAGCAGTCTGTTTTAGTTGAGCTGGTTCTGGTCTCAGTTGAGCTGTTGGAAAAACAACAGTAACCTGTTGTATGCTATGAGTACATAGTCACTGAGAGCATAACAGGGAATATTGACTGTTACTGTGATGGTGAACACTAAACAAAGTGCAGCTGATCACTGCCTTTGAGGGTGGCTAGTGCCTGTAAATACTACAGTGATGCATGTAAGGAAAGTAAGGGAACTGTTCCTTGGTGGGAAAAATGGCAAAAACCAGTCTTGCTTAGTCATGGAACTGTTGCTGAAGCCTGTTCTGGTTGCTTACCACTTGAAGCCTCACTCTTTGAGGTAAAAGGTTATCCTGGCACCAACAGCACTGCTTAACCTTTACAAATGCAGCAATATTTGTGTTGCAACCCTGAAAGCTTTCTTCTGTGTGGCCATGTTTATATGGCTTAGAATTATCAATGTTACAGTAGTAACTAGATGCTACTGTCATAAAAGCCACTAGAACAGGATGTCAAGCTTGAAAAAGGTTTTGCCTTTGTCTTGTACATTAAATATATTAACTGATATGTCAAAGTGCTTGATTTGCGTTATGCTCTTCTATTTTCTTCTAATAGCATTCTCAGGCTGCAGATCCAATGAAATGCTTGGAAAACGTTGGGACAGCTGTAGAATTCTTGGATTCAACCTGGATTCAAATGTGTTTGCTGTTGCAGAAAGTGGAAAAGGCCATAAGTCTGAAGTTAATGTGGGGTTTCCTTTATACCAACTCTCAGCTGCTGTGTGCTTTAGTATCACTTAGTGATAATGGTGGATGGTCAAAGTACTTCAATAGCAGACTTCTAATGCTGTCTAGGGAAAGTGCAGAGTTGCCAAATTCAGTCAACTTAATGGTCTGTGACCCCTTAGTTCTCGTTGCTCTACAGATTCCATTTTAGAAGTGGTTCACAGGCTACAAGGGAAAACCACAGTTCCCCACCACTGCAAGAAAGGATTTTGAAGTTCTTTCTCCTCTTACCCATATTGTGCCTTTCTTTTGCTTGCATTAGTTTTGGCTTTGGTCACTTTCTCTATTGAACAGATTAACAGGCTCAGAAGTTTCTTGCCAGATAAGCAAGTTGAACTGGCTTGTGGTGGGATATCAGTGTATATGAGCAAGACTGGCTGAAATTAGACTGTTGCACTGAATTCTGTAGTTGTATATGTTCCTGAAAACTTGCTGTCTTTGTAGATTACCAACAAAATTACACTTCTCCTTATTGTCTTCCAGATTGTAAAAGATGCAACTTTGGAAGGCTTGTGTATATATAGGGGAAAACATTCAAGCATTTAACTGTCTTCTGAACTGAAAGCTACTTATCTGGTACCTTGGCTAGATTTGCTGATTGACTTTATACCTTTTTCTAGCACTGGAATAAGTTTATTTGAATTGCAGAGGAATCTGGCCCAACCTGCTGTGAGGTAAAAGGAGGGATAGTGTGGCTGGGAAGGAAGTGCAGGTTAGAAATGGTTCCTTTTGTGTAATGGCTTGCCATCATTGCCAGACACTAAGCTTTATTCCATGGTGCTCTTAAAAGACATCCACCCACTGTTCTCACCAGAACAGTTGGCTAACACAAAGGGAATAGGCTTGTGTATCCCCACTTCTGTGTCTCTGCTCAAGGGCTATTTATATGAAACTGTGGTATGTGACAAATATAATGCAGGCTCTTGCTGTTCCTTTTTCTAATGGTTAGGGGTTTTCTACCTCCTATCAGATAATGGAAACTTTTAGGAGGGCATCCTGGAGACACTGGTCTTACCATGTAGTACTTTGTGTTGCTGCTGTTGTGGCTGCTATAGCTTCAGCTTTAGAGGAAAATGTGTATATGAGCTAGAGAAATTCATACTTCCAATATATGTAAGCAGCTGTATTTATTTACTTATGCTGATGTGCCCTTCATTTGTTGTGCTTGTTTTGTCTTTCTTTTCTTGTGATATCAAATGCACATGCAGGTGCCCAATCTGAATGCAATACTTCAAATTCAGTTACTGACACTTGGGTTCTCTATTTTTTTTCTGGGTGAAGGCAGCAAGTTATTTTGTTCATATGTGACCCATGTAATGTGGACATAACATACTCAGAATGAAGAGGTTTAATAATTTCACACTCTTTTACTCAGAATGTTCAGATACCTGGTGCTAAATGGGTTGTCTCTCAGGTTACTCTGCCTTACTTGTCTTTCAGCTGCTCCTTCTGAGCACACCTGTAGCTCCTGTATCTTCTCTGTATGTAGAAGGATTTTGTTTAACTGCTGCTTTCTTTATTTAACTGATATTCTTATGTTACTGGCCTCATTAAATGTGACTTGAGATAGTTTTCAGTGAGTAAAAATGGGAAGAAACAGAAATGCTTTTGTCCAGGCAAGTTTCATGGAGTGTTCTTACTTTGAGAACGTCTTTGAAAAAGCAGAGTACCAACACAGTAGAAACTTGCAGGCTGCAGCATAGACCTGAGGTTATAATAACCCTTGGAAAAGTAGGAGTGGTGACAAGCATACAGTAAATAGGTTCTCAGTGTACAATAACTAGTTTCATGCCTAATTTTCTTTAACTTCAGTTTTACTAAACCTGTTGTGTCTTCAGTGTATTGCCTAACTTGTAGACAGGGTCTGACTGAATTTGCACTTCAAGTGATGAAATTTACGTTGTGTAGTGAGTTTCTCTTTTCAGCTGAATGTTCAGAGCATGTAGACATGCTTGCTAGACCATGCCTCCTTAGAGGAAAACTACTTAGTTCCTCTGGTTTAAAGTTAAGAAGGTATTATTCCTCTTTCAATATTGTCTCGACCCTGTTTCTTCCTAGTTTTCCTACCATATTTGCTTCCTCCCTGCAGAGTTCTTTGGTGTCTTTCCATCAGACAAGGGATCATGATGTGTTGAAAGCACAGATCTTAAGGTGTATGAACAATGCACCAAATTCAATCTAACGCACACATAAGATTTCACAGAAGGGGTTTATTTTCTTTAGGGTTAATCCATTTTTAAAAGAGTGGCTACAAATACAACCATGGATCATAATTATGTAGTACATAATTTAGTAATGCTTTTGACCTCTCGTTCTAAGACTTAATTGAAGTGTAGAAATACTGAATGGGAGTAGGACTACTGTCTGGCAGTGCAAGTATTGGTTAATGTAATGAATGGATGTCCCTGATCCCAAGACAGATCAGGCATTTGTTTTTTTTTAGGTTTTCTCATCATGGCCTCAGCTGCAGTTCCTTCCATGGGTTGTTTTCTGCTTTCCCTGGTTGTGCTTGTGGAAGGGCTGTGTGGGTGAGATGGGTTTGGCCCTGGTATTTAACAGGTTATGTTCTGCATCTGAACTGTTGGGTTTTTTCTTTTTGAAAGTTACAGGAATAGAACAAAACCACGTTAGAGAATTGGAGCAGTAATACCTGCTGACTGTTCTCTAGCTGGAGTTCAAAAGGTTCTTTACTATGTGATATCATTTTGAACAACTTTATCTCTTCTTTCCGCCTTCCTTTTCCCACCTTAAAGAGAAAGTGTAAGTAGCTAGTAAAGGAGTAATATTAATTTCCTATGGTTCTTTTGACTCTAAGCTACTTCATTCTTCACCAACCCTCAACAACATAACTAGGTTCTCAACTATGGAGTCCATAGGTAATCTTACTTAGGAACTGAAACTGCTGACCAGCTTTGAATACTAAACAGCTGTATGTTCAGTGTGACAGGAGGAAAACTCAGTACCCACAGATGAGGCTCACAGTGTATTTTCTGTTGTCCTACTGTGTTGCCTCTTGGATATGTGTGCTATGCTGGCACTTAAGTGTAAACTTACAGTTACATGTTCAGATGGCAGAAATAAGAGCTCCATTCCATTTCACTTGAGTGTGTAACATGCATTTCTAAAACCTCAGATGGTGGGCTTGTTGGGTAGGGTGATCACTGGCAAGCAGTTTTCCTACATATGCAGGCAAGATATTGAAGTGGCTGGGACTTAAACCAGAAACTGTAGGAGAAGCTTATTGCTTTATGATTTGGCATACTTTGTGCTCTATGCCTCTGCAGTGTTGCTGACCTGGGGAAAATGGCTTATCTTCCAGCAGTAGGTAGGCAATTCGAAGCAGTCTAACTAGCAATGGCTGTAGGTAATTTTTCAGAGTGAGCATTTAAAATGCTGGAGATCGAGGTCCCCAGTGATACAGTGGAAATGGTCTTCACTGAATGAAGAAGCAATCACCAAGGCTGCTCCCAGTACTGGTACTCTCCAGGACTGTTAAAACAGTGACAGCCTGCCCTTGGATCTGGGTGCTTTGTGGGGAGCAGGGTCCTTTAGTAAGCTAAAGGTAATAGTTAAACTTGTGTTGCATCATTTTCCCTTTAATGTTGGTCTCCATGAATAACCAAAATATTTAGCAAGCTTGACTTTAACTCATATCTTCTAGTTGTTTGCTTGTATTACATGCCCATCCCATAATTGTGTGGATAGCTGATAAACTACCACCCACTGTAAATAGTTCCTTTCCCTGCTTAACGTATCATAAATTTGGAGAGCTATCAAACACTGTGTTTAGCTGGGTTAAAAGGTTGGTAGGGACCTGAGATTTGACAATCAAACTTTAACAGGATTCTCAGATGGTAATGTCAAAGCTCGTTGCTGTATCTTACCCTTGTAGTATGTTGTCTTGGGTTTTGTAGGTTCTCTTTTCATGTTTAGGTACTTGCTGTCCAGAGTGGCAGGCATATGCTAGCAGACTAATTTTATACAGCCTTTTGTTCAGCTGCTCTTGGTGAACAAAAGGCAAACTATTATTTAGGGGGGAATGTCAACTATCAAACTTCAAATCCTCCCCTTTCCCTCCCCCTGCACTTCAGTGGTTCTTATTACTCAGCCATTCACACTGTCACATGGTGAAGCTTATACCATTGCCTCTTCTGTGTAAGCAAAGCATGAAAGCTGTCTACATTATGGATGCCTTTAAGCTTTGTAATCCAACCTAGGGCTGCATCAAAGGACTAGATAATAGAATGCCCTCTTATGTGAGGGTTGGTAGTATGGTCTGCGAATTGCCAGCAAACTAGTTGATACTGGTCCCTGTCAACAAGGCTGCTGTCCCTGATCTTCTGTAACCTTGAGTAATGCCATGTCAGGTGATTGAGGATGTAAGGGATGACAGTCATTTAGCTTCTAGGGGCTCCCTGTTGCTGTGTCTTTCTGTGCCTTGGGAGTCAACTCTATAGCCTTAAAATGTTTTAGCAAGCGCATGTATATGGAGGCAGTCCGTTACTTTGAGGAAAAGCCCTTTACAGAAGGGAAAGGGTCATGGTGCCTCCAAGCCTGCTTTTTCCTTTAAAAGCAATGCTGTTAAAGAGTTAAATTCCTGCGCACACCCCCCCAGCACACCCTGCCCCCACTGCTATATGCTGTGTGCCCACAGGCACTGGAGATTTAATACATTGAAGTTGGAGCGTGAAGGGGGTCTGCAGCCTGCTAGACAAAGTCACTCAGATTTCAAGAATACTTGATCCATACAAGGATGTTACTTGAGAAAGGCATGACTTCTCCATAGGAAACTGGTTGCCAAATGAGCAGAGTGTATTCTAAACAGATTTTGTGTAGAGATGAGCAAACTGGAAGCCAGGTTTTCTGTAACTGAAGACTGATAAGCAATCCAGCTAAAGTGGTTGTAGGACCAATGGTTATTTGTAGGGGAAAATGAAAATTGTGATTCTCCCACTGAAGTGCTTGCAAGTTATAGAAACTGCTGTGCAGATAACTAAGTTATCTATTGTATCCTATTGAATTGACTCAACACTAGACTGAACAAATGGCAAATACAACCTTCCCCCTTCTACTTACTGTAGAAGCAGGTGTAGTGTCGCAGTGGTGTCCCAGCACAGGGCATTTGCTATCAACTTCTTTTAAAGGCTTTTAAACAAATGGGCAAATACTTTGGGAAGAGAGGAGGGACAGTTACAGGGGAGGAATAAAGAAAAAATCAGAACTGGAAGTGTCAGGCAGTGGTCTGGAGTAGATTGTACCCTGAGAGAAATAACCAAACTAACAACAGCAGAGTATTAGGGAATTGGAATGGATGAAGTAGGACATTGTTTCTGGAGCAGTGATGTTCTAGTTATCCCAGTGCTGCTCTCATACTCAGTAAAATGGTAACAGAAGGAAGATGTAATATTATTCTTGCTTCTTCCCCTCTTGTACTTCATATAATTGTGAACGGGTGGATGTAATACTACCTCCCCAATGCCATGAAAGTATTGATAAGATTAGAATTGGGAATTAGAGGAGGGTTATAAATGGTGGCTGTTGACAGTGTCCCAAAAGGTGACAGCATGCGCTTTCTTAGAGTGAGGGTGTCATCCATCTTTCTCCATTCCAGACAGCATGTACTTGAATTGACAGTACTGTTTTATGGGAGCTCTTGCTCTGTTCTAACATGATTTTTTTAGGACTCGAGCCTCTTAGAGCAGAGAGAACCGTTGCTGGAACATGGTTCCCTTACTTGAGTTACCCTGTGTATACCCTGGCAGTGGGATGGCCACTATGGAGGTTAGTGGGCAGTCTTAAGCAGGCTGGAAGCAAGCCTATGAGGGTTTTGCAGTGACTTCCTCTGCCTAGCTGGCATGCTGCTGGAGGGCTATATGTTCCAAACCTTGAGCCCCTCTTGAGAGGTGCTCTTCCCAATGACAGACTGTATGCGAATGCACGCAAATTTGATATACTTGATGGGGCAAGTTTCAGACAGTTGTGACTTATCAAAACAAGCCTGATTGTGTCTTCACATTACTGCCTTTCTGGCAAAGGTGATGTTGTTCCATCTTTGCACCTTGCCAAAAAGTAGCTCACGAAGTACCCATAAATCTGAACTGTTACTCTAAACAGCAGCAGCTGTGTCAAGGCAAACTAACTTCTGTGTCTGTACCAAATGCGAGTGGGAAACCTCTAAGGCAATGTTCGTGTGAGCCTGAAAGGGAGGGGAGTTCCATTCCATGTGGCTTACTCTTGAAATAATATTTTCAGGGAGTGATTGTATGTTTTGATTGCATGTGGTGTAGCTACATACAATTAAAACTCCTTTATGATCCAGGAAAACAGGCACTCCAGAGAACTAATAGATTCTGCTGGAAGTTCTGAAGTGCTGCAGCTAAAATTAAGGTAATGCCTGCATTTCGTTTCCCCTTGAATGAGCCCTTGGCACTGACTGGGTATAGGTAAGGTCAGGATGTCTTTGCAAAGACTGCAGTAGTTGGGTTCTTTGGCCACTTAAGCTTGTAGTGGAATACTGTATGTTTGGGCTTGGATTAGGTCCAGAGGCTCTTTCACCTGAATGCTTTCTTGTCAATTCTTTCATTTCCTATGCTTCTGAGTCAGTGAAGTGACTTCATGTAGTACATGATTACTGCCAGTATTTACTAGTGTTTCCATCTTGGTCTCTTTGCAACAATGCCAAAAAAGCCTTCTACAGTGAGGTTCTCCCATTTCTACTCTCAATGTAAAAGTCTGGGTGTTAACATGAAGTACAAACTAGAGCAAAACAAACATTGAACCATTCTTACAGTCGATAGTTAATTTTCATATCTCAGTTCTTAGATGCTACAAGCAAGCACATGTTAGTTATCTACAGAAAATACTGTATTTTTTATTGTTACAGAAGTCACTGTAACTGTTAAACTGCGTGTTAAAACTATATGCTAGCTTTATTTAATTGGTTTCTGATTTGCTTGTCCAGCCACAAAAACTTTGTGTGGAGGATTTATTCAGCTGATTCATTTGGCAACCAGTTTCCTACAGAGAAGTCACAGCCTTCCAAGTCACATCCTTGTAAATACAGTTCAAGGTTAGCATTTTCATTCTGTGCATTTTCAGTTCCTGAAACCTTAATGCCATGCTATGCCATTCAGCAAAAAACAGGGCTGCTAAGGAGCTCAGGCTGATGAGACCCCTTAATGGTGTGGGGTACACGCACAGAAAGTTGTGTTCATTATTTACAACTATATAATGGGGAATGAAGTGATAAAATGTTTGATATGCAGGCAGAGCAGGGGGGCTTATGCAGAAATTGGCTAGTTGCCTTGCTAGCCTTGGCACAGGTAACCCTTTTCCTCTTAATCTGCGGTTCCTTTCTGCTTCAGCCTTCTTCAGATGGTACATGTTCTGCATCTGATCCCTTCACACATTGATTAGCAAAAAATAGCTCACATTTAAGAGGAGAGAAGCCAGTGCCAGGTTGGCGAAAATCATTGGACAGTGAAGGTAGAAAAACCCTGAAGCTGAAAATGCGGTAGGGAAGAAGGAGGAAAAGTACTGAAGTTCCTTTTCTCATGTCCAAACCTGTTAACCTGCTCTCCTCCCTGTGTTCTGCCTTAACTCTAAACCCCCAAATTTTGAAAGGAACTTGAATGACTTGGATGCTTTGAATGAATTCTTGTTAAACTCATAGCTCTGCTTTTCATTATAAAGTATTCTTGTGACTAAACATCTTGCTTTTAAATTGTCATCTTTTGCTACTGCAGGCCACTGTCTGAATGTGGAGCATGTGCTCATTCTTCTCAGCTGTTTAGTAATCTGCTTTTTCTGTTGCCATTCATTTGTCTTCATTCTATATTGTCAGTGTACTTATATAAACATAATTCTTATACAGTATTTATGAGGGTTTGGCTAGCACAATAAGACTTTTTTTTTTCTAAATGAAAGATAAAGCTTGACAGTTAATCAATGTAGGAATAATGGAACCAGTATCTTGTCAGAATGGCTGCTTTGTCTTCACCAATCTTGAATACATCTGTTCCAGAAGGAAGTACAGAAAGCTGTGTAGTATATAGTTCTAGAGTAATTGCTTCACAAGGTGTCCTGATCTAAAATCATCATAGGGGAGCCTTGAAGATGTCCTGCCTTGCATACTCTTTTAATATTAGTTTTCTAATGTGAGCAACAAAGCCCCTCCATGGTCTCACCTGAAAATACCATCTGATACATGAACATTAATGCAGTCTTGGTTGGAGAAGACTATTTTAATAAATGTTTTTATTGATTCAAATTTAAATGAATGCCGCCCAAGGAGGTAACATAGCAGGAAACACTTCTCATAATCTGGGGGATAGGCTGCAAAGAGGAAGTGTTGCATGTTGAAACAAGTACCAAAATGAAATAGTGACATTTCCCAGCTGAGATTACTGTGTGCTATCCAAATACGCTATCAGGAGGTGAGAGACTCATTAAAATGGTAGGCTGCCTTGGAAATCTTGTTTACTCTTCCAGGTATTCTTTACTATATGGGGGAGCAATGTCACCTTTTTGCAGAATTCAAGTGCATTGGCTTACCTTGGAATGGAAATCTGATGCACTACTCATGATAATGAGTATATTCTCATTCTAACTCTATCCTAGTTGGCTGCCCTTGGGGAACTGGCAGAATTTAGTTTATTCCTTGCTTTTTGGACAATTATGTCATTCTGTGCTGTGGTTTATGACTTTAATAGGAAGGTTCCTGGTAAGAATTTCCCTGAGGTGTGTGCAGAGAAATGGTCACCACCTGCGTTTGCTGGATTCTCAGCTTGGAAATAGGTTGGCAATTTTCCATTTGGCTCCTGCGGCAGTGGTACTTTATCAGATAGTTACATAGTCCCTTGCCCTAAGGAGGGAAGTAAGGGGAAATAATCCAAGGTGACTTCCACAGCTGTAAATCTAGTAACTTGTTCTGGGTGCATGTATTCTAAGGAAGTAGCATGTGTTTTTCAGTGCTATGATAAGAAAAGATAGAAAATACTATGCTTGTGATCTAGGGAAGGAAACTCCTCTTAAGAGGCCCCTGTCTGACCCAGGCAAACTGCTGCCAGCAGTTCACTAGGAGCAAATGGTTGTTGATGAAAGATGCTCCACTAAATCAGTGCGAGTCAGAACATTATGGTGTGTACATTGTTTTTCTCCATTTCACGTATCTGTTTTTCTCCAAGCAGGGGAGACATCCCTACCAAATACTCATGTCATGGCTCTTTTTCCACTACAACTAGATAGAAATGCTTTCAGAATGAAAGCTCTTTCATAAATCAAAGCTTAAAGAAACAAAGTGAAACAAACGCAGCCAAAACTAATTCTCAAAACACCCAACTCTGATGTGGTTGAAGAAGCCACTTCTTGGAGTAAGCTGACTTGTTTCATGTTTGATCACATATGGAATTACAGAGGGAAACCATTCCTTGAGTGCTTTTGTTAAATAAAGCTGTTGCCATGAATTAAGCAACACTGCCCTGGAATGTTTCTGATCATGGTCTTGCAGAGCTTTTGACCTTTGCACTGAACATGTGAACTGAAACTTCATCTTCCAGTGTTCAATAACCATGTTAGAAATTCAGAGGTGAGGCAGCCTTGGGATTTCCTTAGACTAGGTTAAATGCCAGCTGATATTTAAGTACTGATTCCTACAGTTACTCAATTTTTTTTTAATCTAATTCAGATTGAAAATGCTAAAATCTTAAAGCTGAGATTGTCTTTGTCAAGTTAAAACAACTGTGCAGATGATCTCTTAAAATGCTTCCATTTATTGGAGCCTACTAAAGCTCTAAAATAGTCACCTTGGCTAGAAACATCCAGTTACTATTAATCTGGATGTTTGTAGTAGTGTACTATTACTGCTTTTTAAAGCAGTTACTTTATCCAAGACCTGTATGTAGTGCCTGAAGAGGCTATTCAGCCCAACTGGTCTGCAGCTGAAAGGGAAAAAGGAGAAGGAGGAGTCTAAGATCTGTGCCTCTTGCAGTATAGCACTGTTTGGTGCCACTGGACTTCCTACCCTACTGAAATGCTCTAACCAATTAGTATTGTTCTAACCTACTAATGCTCTAACGGATTAGTATTGTTCTTGTTTACCAGATAGAAACACTGCCACCTCTTGGCTATTCATTGTCCTGACCCCTTTAACAGTTTCCTAGTTTCTCATGATGTTCTGACATGTGTTCCTGAATCATCAGTGGTGGTGTGGTGAAATTCCTAGTATCGTGTACTGCCGACCTGAGGGTTTGATGGAAATCTTAACCTACTGATTTTGCTTCACAAAATGAAGAGGGGGTGCTACTTTGATTAGTGACTATCAATTCGCTGACCCATCTCTGTGTATGCATCCCTGGAATATACACTATGCTAAGTTTGGGCTCTTGTCCTTGGGTAGACTGGCTGATAGGACAATTAGGCAGCAGTGCTGACATCTGAAAGTCATGTCTGGTCCAAGTGAATTCTGCCTTTATGCCTTAAAGAAAGAGATTGGCAAAATATGTCCTACATATCTTTGTTTGAATTTGGTAAAAGACGATGTTGATAACCACTGAATTCTGCATAGTTAGGGAAAGAGGGTCATGGTAGGTTCTTGACCACATTTCTGGTAGCAGTTTTCAGCAAAGCTGGCTTGAGGAGTTCTGTAAACTCCTGCAGTAAATACTGCAGCTTCAAACCTACCTATATTGTGTGCGGTTATAATAATTTCCAGAGGGCTTTCCATTTGCGAGGGACACATGTAACTTCTCTTGCTGTAAGCAGCCCTGTCTTTTCCAATGAAAATCCAATGCTGGCCATGTCTTTGGTTGCGCAGTGAACCTTAATCCTGAGAGTGCAGAGAGAAACCGTGAACGGTGAAACCAGCCTTGAGGAACCTGGTGCTGGCTCTTACTGTTTAGGAGCCAATCCAACAGGGTGCTGCAAAGGTCTCCTGCTTAAAACCTCCTCAGGTGAGGAAGAGGTCTGACTTGGACACTTCTCAGAGGACTTTTCCCACAGACCAACTCTTGTGCAAAGCAGTAACACCGATATCTCAAAAGGCAGCAATAATAGTTAGTGCAATCCCCGCCCCAAGGAGAAAGCTTTAGTGAAATGCAGAAACTTGGGATGGGGACAAGGTGCTTGTAGAACATGAGTGGTCTTCAGTGTCTGAGTGGGATTGTCAGGGTGCTGTTGGTGTAAATCTAATTTCCTGTGCATGAACTTGCAAATCTTAACTTGCAGTGTCTTGTGGGAGCTGTTCAGCTTCATAGAGCAGAACCTGAGTGACTGGCCCAAGACAGAGCAAGGATGAACCTGGCTTTCTCATCAGTAGGAGAGGAAGGCGAATCTGAGGTGCCAGCCTGTGCTCCAGTTGCTCTTTATTTCATGTTACAAATTCTTTACCCCGAGTTAAAAAGATGAGGATTCAGACTTTGTACTAACTGCAGTGCAAACTAGAAAATAAGCTGGAGTTGCTTAACAACAACACTGTAGCCATAGCAAATAAGGCTTCACTGTGCAAACTGTATGGTTCCTTTTGTCAGATTTTAGAGTGAGGAAATAGAAACGGCTGAAAGATACTGTACAGATTTTATTAAGGCTTCTCTTGCGTCTTGCCTTTTTGGAAGTTACACTTGTTGTCTAGCTTTGTGCATCATAATGTTTAGGAGGGCTCTAAAATTAATTCTCCAATTTAAATGGCAATGACAGTCCTAGAGGTTCTGAAACTGTTCTGTTTTAGCAGCAAAAACCTGGCATACAGATAAAAGGTATTATTGTGCTGATGCTGTGTCATTAATAAAACTGATGTCCAGTGCCTTTTATTCCAGCATCTTTCCTATTGCAGAATCACTCATACTGTATAACCAATAGTAGCTGACGTTTTTAAAATGGAGCCTTGCTGGAGGGGGAAGGATTGGCAAATGTTGCATCTGAAGATTACTGGAAAGCAGTAATTTTCACAAGCATTCTTTTTGGTAGTGGCAGATTTAGCCAGGATAAAACGCGAACTGAATAGTTCTGGCTAATTTGTGGTAAGAGTGAACAGATAATGGGAATTTCAGAGTTGCTTGCAGCTATCTCAGTGGCTCAGTATTTTGAATGGAAGAACAAAACCCTACCTTAAGATATTTTTTTTCTGCTGCTTTCAGTCTTTTTGACAAAGCTTAAGAGTTTAACATCTCAAAACATGTTTGACCTTCCCACCCTTAAGCCATTTTGACACTCTTTACCACTGCATTTCAACAGGAAAGAAAGATCCTTTTTATAGCCAAATGGCTTCCTCCTTCTCCCTCTTTTCCCTTCCATCCCCCACCCCAGAGTGCCTTTCTAGTGCTTAGGCTTCAGCTGCTGCCTGGATACTGGCTACATATACCTTGTTTAGATGGTGCTAAGGAAAACCAGCACAGAATGTGACTGCAAGGCCGACAAGAAGATCCCTTTCTTTTCAAATCTGAAAGGAAGCCCTGCACTTGCTTCTGCCTTTTCCCTTAAACTGGTTGAAATCAACCCTGGCTAGGGCTGGAAAACGTCATCTCTTCCCTCACTTCCTGAAATGGTGAAACCCCAGAAGATTTGAGGGGTCTAACGAGTTAAATATGGTGGTGTTCACAGGGCTGTTTCCCCTTGTGCAACTTGCAGCTTGATGAAATAAACTTTTTATGGGCTCTTGCTTTGAGATGGCCATTGGGAAACGTTCTGGAGAGGAATAGTGTTGCTCTGGGTGGGATTTGGAGGTTTGCAACTCCATAAAGTGCTTGTGCTGACAGCAGGCTGAGCTTTTGTTCTTGCATTAAAAGGGACAGCATTAAAACCTGATCTTGGTTCTGAGCAGTGTTAATGTTTTGTGGGGACTGTGGTCTAAAACATGGTGTCTGTCAAGGCAAAGAGGAATTATGTGGGGCAGATAGAGGACAGTGCAGTTCCTCCTTTGGGGGAGTTTTCTGGTGTTGAAGTGAAGGATGGGTGCTGGAACAATGTGCATGCCAGCTGAGAATGGGGTTAAAAGCTTGGGGGGTGGTGGTACTTTGTTAGAAGCTAATCAGCTTGTAAGTGGGGGGGAAAGCAGTTCAACTTGATCTTGTTCATAAAATTCTGCTATAGCTGAAATGGGCCTGCCCTTGTGACAGTGTATTGTTACACACAAAATAGGAGGCTTGTCTTAAAACACCAGCATGTTCTCAGGCGTTTACATCACAACCTGTGTGTGGCTGGCTGTTCTGAGGTGCTAGCTTGTGCTTAGCAGTCTCCTTACCACCCCCACTCTGGGTAAAGGTGCATTATAGTGAACTGCAGGGAGCAGAGGAGAAACAAACAGCAAAAGAAATGGCTCTTGTAAGAGTTGGTGTTGATATCCCTTGTTTTAATAATGGTAACGGGTACTTTTATCTGTTCAAGAACTTCTTAACCATTTGACTTTATAATAGGCTTATGCTGCAGTGAGTGGCTATAGATGTATGAGCTGTGTGTTTATTGTACATTGCGATGTTTCAAAGAGTCATGGAATAAGTGTATAGGCTCAGGAGATGCAGCCTAAATAGTCTGCATGGTACTGGTGTGACAGAGGTGTCTAAGGATGTGGTCCTTTAAATCCAGTGAAAACACTGCTGGAGTGAGCCTCTGGGTTTCATTTCTGTGCTTCCTCTGTAGTAACAGTGCTTGAACTTTGGAATCCACTTTCCCGGCTTTTGTGTGGGGAGGCAGGGCAAAATGGATGTTTGCAATGAACATAGCACATGCACAGCGCTTCGTATAGTAATTGTTTGGCTTTTTAACATCCTCGTTTGGCACGTTGAACCAGCCACACGGGGTTGGCCTTATGTATTCATGCACAAGGTGTGGAGCTAAAAACTGGCCTGTGGCCTTGCACAGGGCCACATTCACCTAACCCAGCTCTGAGGCTGCTTCAGCTTGTGCTGGAACAAAGATCCCGAAGCGCGTTATCAAGGATGTGTTATCAAGGACAGTCTCTGCCTCAAGGCAGATCTCAATACATGCTGCAGAATCTGTGGTACAATGGGTAGCTTAGGCCTAAAACTAAAGGAATTCTTTTAAAATGTGCTTCCCTGTGGGAATGTGGGTTTGCAATAAGTGAATTTAATACCTCTGATTCCACTTCCTCTGGACTTGCACAGGTAAATCTTTTCCATTCATTGATTTTAATAAGAATTAGTGGCCTAACACGTTGATTCTCAGCAGACCTGAAAGAGGCTGCAAACTGGAATAGGCTGTGCCTCCTTAACTGTACCTATGCTGGTGGGATTTAAGCACTGGCATACACTGACCTGTACACTAAGTGGCTTTTTGCCTTTACTAAAAGATATGTGGTCCCTGCTGAGCCCAAACAGCTACCGTAAACAAATTGTATGCAGCTCTGTCTTCGGACTGCTCTTGAGGTGCAGATTGGTTTATGAAAATGGTTAGCCCTTGCTTTCACGGCCAACTTAGTAGATATTTTGAGTCCCTTGTTTATCATGCGGGGAGGGTAGGTCCCCCTCCCAAAATCCCGCACTGTGCTCATGGCTGGGTGTGCAGCCCCATTCCTCTGGGGTGGGATGGAAAGGGGTCCCAATGCCCAGGTTGCTGGGGAAGTGGACCTCAAGTGTAAATACTCCCTATACACAGAAGCAGCGTATGAGTAGGGGGAATGCTGCAGGCACTAAGGATGGCCTGTGCTGAAAAGCGCGACTACAAACCTGCCATTTCTAGTTCTAGGCATTGGAAGCTGGTGTTTGGCCTCTCCTGAGCGCCCTGAACGCTTCCAGCTCCTCAAAATGGAGCCTATTTGCTGATACAAAGGCAATGCTGCTGGAAGGCGTGCCCTCCCCACCACTTTCCTCCTCCAGGCTGCTGTGGGTCTGCAGTGGCCCCAGGAGTGGAGTGCATGCTTCTGCAGGGAGGAGGGGCAGGCCTGCCCCTCGTAGGCTTGAACTGCCTCTTCCCACTGCTTGCTTTCACACCAGTGTCTACACCTGTAGTATTCCTGGCGCTTCCCCAGCACTGGTATAGCAAGCCATGTCAGGGGAGTGATCTGACTGACTGGTGAGCAACGTTAGAGATTATGGACAAGTGCAGTGTAGTCTTCAGCCAGATCAGTTCTCTGCTTTGCAAAGGTATCAATTAACCTGGGGGGATGCTGATGGGGTAAGCCCTCCTTTACTAGGAGGTTTACCTTGGGTCAGCCCTCTGCTCCGCATTTACAAACACAGATCTGAGGTGTGTGTTGCTTCACATAAGTTTGTAATGCCTTTGGAAGTGAAGTGAACCAACTTCCCTGTACTGCTTCCACAGTGCAGCCTTGGGGACCTGTAGTGCTGACTAGAGGGGAGAAAGGATGTGGGATCGGGATAATTGAGGATCTCTCTGGGTTGCATTGCTTGTTAGACACCATGAAACCACAGTACTGAACAGCTGTCTCTTATGGTGAACATTGAACTACATGTGCCTTCAAGTTCAAGGTGCATTGACTGCAGTGAATTTGCTTGCTCTTTGTTTTTCTTCAGCACATTAAACTATGCTGCTGACAGAAGGGCAGTCTTTATCAAGAAGAGGCATTGGTCTGCTGCATGAACTGAGCATAAAGTCAGTTGTTGGAACCAGCAGTGTTACAACTGAAATCTGCAATAATGAGTGCTGCACTTACAGAAGCCTTCTGCAAATACCATCTTAGAATGGAGCTCTCAAGGCTCCCAGAGTTGTTGAGTTGTAATCCCCTGTCTTTCAGATTTGCTGCTTGTGTCTGGCACCACAACTTTTCACCTGTCTCCTCATTCAACACTTGTTTTTTGAATCTGGCTTCAATGACCGAATGTAACTTTGGGTTAAGTGAAGAATATTAATGTACAGTGTAACTGGGGCTGCTGTTCACTGTAACAGTCTTTTGACCTGCTTATTAGTGGGGGCATTGTTCTGGTAAGCCATTCCAGGACCCATCCTGCCAGTTTTCTGCACAGGATTAATCATTTCCTCTTGACCTCCTGCTCTCTTTTCCTAACATGTTGCATTGATCAGAATCCTTAACTCACAAGTCTGCTCCTGGTTTTTTTTAAATGGGAGGAAAAGGCGGGGGGAAGGAATTCAGAGAAATTATATATAATGTCTGCTGCTAACATTCTTAGTTAGCTTTTTCCTTCTTGAGCCCTTCCTTCTCCCAAGAAGAGAAATCCCTTCCTGCTATGTATTAGCTCCAGATCTCAAGCATCTTGACTGCCTCTGTGTCACTGGAATTAATTTTATTTGAGCATGCAACCTCCTGCAATATCAGCTTTGCTTATAAATGTCACATTTAAAGCTTTACCTGGCTGAGGCTCCCAGCTACTGAGCTACCAGATTAGAGTGCTGTAATAATCTTCCTGATCTGCAGGATTTCCATCATAGGTAAGGCAGTGTCAAGAATACTGCATGTGATTGTTAATTTCCCTCTATTTTTTTCATGGCAGCAGAGGAATGTATTTGTGAGCTCATACAGTTCTAATAGAGAAAATTCCATGTTTATCTTCAATGACAGTACCTTTGTTATGCCTTTAAAGGGGCTGTTGACCTTAAGGTCTGCTGACAGCCAGTCCCAGGTTATAACAGTAGAAGTAATCTGGCTTTGAGAAGGCTGATATGGCTTGTGCTTCCTTTCTTGAGGTGTTAGTGACAGTTCCAAAGGAAGAGAGTTCAGCTGGAGAAAGCAATGGGATAAAAGCAAAGGTCTGGTTCCTCTGAACCCTCTTTCTGTGAGGCTGCATATCGGAGGTAATCTTTCATTCAGCCCTTGCTTTTCTACAAGCAGGAAAGAAACCAGTGGTAAGACTTAACATCTCATGGAAATAAATCATTTAACCTGCTTTGTATCTCTTCTGGCTGGTAAGTGGTTCTAGGTTCATGGCCTGGCTCCGATCAGGAGTGCTAGATGCCTGAGCACTTCCTGCTACTTTGGAAAACATGGGGATTCATCTTCGCATCCCGGTTTAAGCACAGAATGCTTCCAGAGGGGACTGAGCCACGTAACTGACAAAGCAGACATCTGGACATTCACTTCTGAATAGCACAAATGACAAAGCTAAAGTAGGCTGTGAGCTGGAAGTAAAACTGGACGTGGTTCCCCTGGCAAAAGCAAACCGCTTTCTCTTTAGTGAAACTCACAGTCCCATGGAGTGAACTGACTAGAAAGCCCATCTACTATGCTCATGGGAGCCTGAGCTTGAGACACCATAGCTGTTAGTTCAAGAACTGGTGGTTTTGGAGGTTCCAAATCTCCAAATTCCATTTTGCCTCCTGCCCTAAGATAGGGTTATGGGAAAACTGATGGTTAGTAATGTCATCTTGTTCCACAGAGCAGCATGTCAGGACCAAGCAAAACCCTATCATTTTGTTGCTCTGTATGCATCACAGAGGACTTGGAAGCAAGTGGGCCTTTCCCAGGAACACATCTGGAGAGGGAGGATGGCTTGTTGCCTGCTTGGTGATAGACAAAGTGAAACAAACCCACGTGCATGGAAGGAGGCTTCAGGCTGGTGGTTCTGGCACTATGCATAGGGGTTCTGGGGCTGGCTGAGGGGAACCATACACCTTTCCTATTTCTCAGAAGGTTACTGTGGGGTTGGGGTGCCTTCAGCCATGTTGAAGACTCTGCATTAACATAGTTGTTGTTAGCTGTTGGCCACCACACCCCATCATCCCGGATATTGTCCCTAGCTTTGCTGCTGGCTGTTGAGCTCTGTACCAGCCCCCTGAGCATCTGGCTCTAGTGATAAGACACACCACACTAGCAAAGATGAGAGGGAATGTGCAGTCACAGAAGGGGCCCTCTTGGTTGCCCATGGTCTAACTCCCAAAGTCTGGCTTCCTTCTCCCTAACCTTCACTGTAGAAGGCTTTTTTACTGTCATTAGGTGATATCAAATGGACCCCTTCTGTTGGGATGTGGAAAAGGGAATAGTTGCTTAACACTACCCATACGTGTTATCTTGATGGGGCTGCATTGGTGGTAGATGTTTGCAAAAATCATTACGTTAGTGATTGTCTAGTCATTTCTGGTGAATGGTCTCAAGTTTTAGGGTGTTTTACTGTAAAGTGGCTCTAGTCCATTTGCAGAGATGAGAATGGGGGTCTAATGGAGAATATTCCCCCCCTTTCCCCCCCTGGTATAAGCAGAGAAGGTATTTTTTCAGCTTCCCATGGCAGCCAGAACAGGGATGAGGCCTATGCAGATCAGGGCTAGTCAGGCACCTGGGTGATTCCCAGCTTGTTCTACTCCCATGCCATTTTACGTTGAAGAGCAAATTATTGTAGTGGTGGTCTAGCTTTTGGTTGCTGGTTATGGCTCAGTGAGTGTACTTGAACCCCTGCAGGGCTCTAAAGCATGGTCGTGTCTTATTTCTAGCTCAAACAGTAAAAACCCTACCTTTTCAGGAAAGAAGGTTTTATAAGCAGCTGGATTTTGTAAGTTTTTGTGGTAGAAGTTGTGTCAGGGTAGTAGTATCCAATTCCAGAAGCAGCCTTGTTACCCAGTCCAAACCCAATGTCACTTGGGGGCTGGACTGTTTATATGGGAACTATTTCTTAAACTAGGAAAGTGAGGAATAGCTATTTAACAAGGCTTCTTTTTAGCTATGTCTGCACTCCTCAGAGAGGACTATGGAAGGTAGTGCAGCAACAACCAGAAGAGTTAAGTTGTAGCTTGCAAACCTGATGAAAGCTTTTGTCTTTCTCTCCTGAAGGGAAATACATAGTGCTAGAACCTGTCTTCTGTCTAGGAAACGGGGTACATGCAGGCTGCATGAAGTAAGGATAAACCTTCTGTGGTGTCTCAGTAGAGGATTTGAACTTGTGTTAATGTGAGTAAACAAGAGTGCTAACCAAGCAAAAAATCAGTTAATTTTTTTCTATCTCAAAGGTCTTAATGAGGAAGTATATGTCTTCAAGTCTCTGTAATAGAAGGTTTCTTGTTACCGGTTTTGCTCCTTCAGTGCTACCTGAACTGGGGACCTGAAAAGATCAAGATCAGGTAGTGGTTTGTACCTCTTCAAAAGTTCACCCATTTGGTTTATTAAGTTTTTTCTTCTAAGACATTACCAGTATGGTCTTTTCAGTGTTTTGTTTTGGTACTTGGTTATTCTTCCACTGGTTTGAGCATTGTAACACTGGGTTCTTTTGATAGAGAAGTCTTGCTTCCTGTGGTTAGCTCTGACTTGTGCATAACAGCTTGTATACAGTTCAGAATGTGTTGTTTGTATTGGCTGTGTTATCTTGAACCTTTCCTAGAAAGAAAGGTTATGGGAAGAGAAGTTGTTCTGCTCATCCCTGTTCCCTGTTAACGGTGGTGTGACTTTTCACCTTGGCAGTGAGAACAGTGACGGTGTTTAAGCAAACAATCCACCCTGTGGCTAGGGGCACAGGGATGTATTTTTACTCGTCTTTAATGCCCAGTTCCACTTCTCTGAAAGCACCCCTCCTTCTCCCCTTCTTCCCACTAGGGTTGTGGATATATGGCTCAGTCCATGCCTGAAGTCACTGCTGTGACTCTTCAAGTTTATGCTTCTCATATGAAGAGCTGGTAGTGATTAATCCTGGAGTACTAAAGTGTAAGATGGTGGTGGTGGTTTGTTTTGTTTGAACAATTTGGTGCTCCCTAAAACACAAAGCAGTAGATATATATATTTTAATTCCCTTTAAAATGTTGTGGGCTGGGCAATCGTTTTAGGCTAAAGAAATAGCTCGAAATTGTTTAAATACACTTAGAAATGTCTTACACACAGAAATCTTTCCAGCTGCTTGTATGCAGACTGGTTTAGCATGTGTGTGCATGTGCTCAGCTGCTGATAGAGGATCAAACATTCAAGTGTACCTTTGATACATGTGCTGCTCTTTGCCAAGCAGCAGTAAAACCAACCCCTTTCTAGGAACTTGGAAGCAGCCAAGGCAGAACTCTGGCACATACTACGGCCATTTGTCAAGGCAGTTCATAAGGACCAGTCAGGAACTGTTACCAGAGGGCAGCAGCAGATAAAACTTAAGAACATAGGAGGCTAGAGAAAGACAGAATAAGAAAATGGCCTTTCCTTGCTGTCCTTGCTAGCTGAGCTATGTAGAAAAGTGATTATTAATGGGAGATACAAATAGACTAAATGCAGTGTTCTTGTGCTTCTCAGTCTGAGGGAATAGCTAAGGTGTGTTTTTAAACATGTGCAACCAAGTAAATTGGTTTTGACTGTAATTTCTGAAAATTCAAATAATTCCAGGGAAGAAATAAAATGTTCTCCTGTTCTCTAAAGTGCATTCATTATATCCTTAAATTCTACTTGCTCTCCCTACGAGGGGAAGAAGCTCCTTAAATGATTCAAAAGCTTGAGTATCTGTAAGTTTGATAATTTCATAGTCATTATTTGCACTTACAGCTTCACAGTGCAAATTCAGTCTGCAGAGACAAAAGAGTTAGTTTAATCTCCGCTTTGCTTGCAAGACCTTAAACTCCTCCTTCCCTCCCACCCACCCTTTCCAAGGATAATATTCCACTGCCAGATTGCCCATATTGCCACCAGAAAATTGCTTGGACCACTTCTTGCAGAATCAAAGGTCAGCTCATGGCTTGGTGGCAGCTGGGAAACTAATGATTTAATGCTGCTTTGACCTTTGGCTTCCTGGTCCATTTGAATCTGACCCAATGTTTTAATTTTCCAATAGTGCTGGGCAGTTGGCTTTTGTCTGTTTCCAGATGTAACTTGCATATTGAGGCCTGTTACTGAAGGGAAAACAAAACAACAAGACATTGCAGCCTGCAAGGGGAAGGAAAAATAACAGTGCCGAATCCTTTAAGGCTAAAGAATACAGCTGTCCGGTGAGAGTGATTCTCCTACAGTGACCAGGGTCAGGTTTAGAGTAACAAAACGTGAATATTTGTCCAGGGTTTACACCTAGAAGTATTTTAATGGTGGTCTTGCTGAACTGGGGCTTTTTTTACAGATCTGTAAAAAGCAGCACAGTAAAACTGGTAGCTCTTTCCCCTGCTGCCCTCAGTCTCTCCGAATCAGTGTTTCTGGTTTATTGGAATAAAAGTCACTGTTTGGTCAGATACAGGGAACTGGCAGAAAAATAACGAGTTTCTGAAAAAGCATTTGCATGCTGTTGGTGGGGAAATAGACCTATAAAGTGAGATGGAAAGCAGGGGTGACCTTGCTTTTAGTGTGATGAGGAAGTTGCAACACTTAATCAAGAGTGCTTTGTGATGGATTTTTGTGTGTGTGTGTATTTATACAAGGTGAATATTGCATTAGGTTTTTGCAATACCGGTAATCCCGTAACCATAGCCTATATGGTTTGCATTTGCTATTAATGGTGTGATAATGGTGGAGAAAGCACCCTAAGGTAGTTAGCCTTTTCTTAATGAAAAGAGTGCTGATTGCTTGGAAAGAATGCCATTCAGTACTGCTGCATGTGGAAACTGCTCTTTGCCTGCAAGTGCAAATCTCTTGGTTTGTCCCCTACAAGTACCAATCCAGCCGATTCCTGCCTGAACTACTCTGCAGCTCTCAAAGGTCACCTCCGAGCCCGGCTTGTGTGCCAGAGGTTAGTTTTGCAGAGCAGATGGGCTCCTAAAACTTTTATGGTCTCCAGTCAAATCACCTCAAGCTGTAATCTCATTAAATCTTAAGTGAATCAGTGGGTCTGGTTATTACTTGAAAGCAGTGTTACAGGAAGCGATGTTCCTGATGCAGTAGGTCTGTCTTGGTAGTAGGCTACCAGAGGTACTTGCCTGTGTGTGGCTCAAAGCTGCTGTTACTTTGATAGTGAAGGTGGTATGTGGGGTGCAGCAAGTTAGCCTTTTGGTAGGGGACGAAGGTAGAAATGCAGCTTTTCCTGAAGTTTTGTGTTAATATAAGGTGTTTTAATTCTCCCTTGCACTTTTGATCACACATCTCCATTAATTGTGCCGTACCAATTGTAAACCACTTGTATCTTACAATAAATTCAACCTAAATACTAATTGAGGAAACTAGCAGAGTACTTAGCACAGGGCTGAAAGCACTGCATGAAGGCACTGTCCTAAAGCCTGGCCTTCCTCTTTAATTCAGCATAGCTGTCTTTGGGAGTTTCTGTGCTGGAAAACATTACATGCAAGAATATTCTAGAGTGGGGCAGGTAGCTTCCTTGAAAGTCTTTTGTTACCAAGCAGACTTAACTCTCTAGGTCGGTTGTCCTGTTCTTGGAAATCTGGTTAAACATGTTTTGTTCTTCCACCTGGATTGCAGAAAATCCTCCTCTTTTTAAAGAGAGAATAAATCTAATCTGTGACCTCCCCAGACTTTATCCTGAGCAGGTGGGGGACATGTAGGACTAGTTTGGCAATACATAAAAAATTAATGATCATGGCTTAACATGCAGGACGTGTGTGTACACAAGAGTGTTCATAAAAACTCCTTGCTGATTGTGCAGAGATAAAACTTCTTCTACCTTGCCTACCTGCTTCCTCCGTTGGGAGTGGGAAAGAAGCATACCTTATGTAAACCCAGCCTTTTGGTCAATTGGGGTGCCTAAGCTGCAGTTAAAACTCCTCTGCCAGTGTTATTTTATCATAAAACAGCTTTTTTAATTTCTTTATAATAACACTAGTGCATGTTTTTCTTTTCAGGAACTGGGCATTTAACCTTCTTAGCCATCCCTTCTTTCTTCCTTTAGTAAAGCCAGTCACACTTAACTCCTCCCTCTACATCAGCCTGGATAGATCTTCTCTCCTTCACTGATGGTTGAGCAAGCTTTTCATATTTATATTTATCCTGATTTAAAGCTCAAACAAGGCTACAGTTAAAGGTTAGGGTAGGGCTTAACTTGCCTGCACAATACAGAAGCAGTCTAAAGGCTAGTGTTATGTGGAAGACTTGCTGCTATTTTTCAATAGCAAGATCAAGGCTGGTGTTTTCACTGAGGGATTCAAAGTATTTAAGCATTTTCGATTTCTAAAAGGTCCTTGAAATATCACTGACCCCTGTGACAGGGTGGCACTAAAGCACTGTGATTCGGTTAGACCAAAACTATCATACTCTATAACAGGATTTATTTGGTGGCTGTATGAATGCATACACTATGTACTTGACCCATTGGAGCCCCATGGAATGGGTCAAAAATAAAGTGTGTCTATCAATTGTAAGTTAAACCTTGAACAGAAGATTGTTCTCTCCCCTAAGTGAACCTACATCATAATAATGTCTATGGCACAATGTCAAATGCAGTTATTAGTGTTTCTCATTGTCGCATATGAAATCTACCCTGCAGTTTGAAGCAGTGGTAATTCTGTTCTCCTTCAGGTTTCATTTAATCAAGTGTTCGTCCTAGAGTGTCTGTCTCTTCCCACCTCTCCCAAATAGAAAAGGGAAACATTCTTGCACTGTTTCCATGAGGAAAAGTGCTGTTGTAGTAGGATGTTGTTCAGCACTTAAATCTGTGGCAGAAAGGTGGGAAAGTGGGAGCTGAGTGGGAAAAACCAAACAAAGCAACCCAGATCTGTGCAACAACAAAGACTACCACTTTAGGAGAAGGGGAGGTGGAGGAAGGGAATACAAGCTTTAGGCTTGCTGGTACCTACCTGCATTTCACCCATTTGGAAATAAGTGCAAGGCAGGAAAGTGATTAATTTAGAGTTCAGAAACTTAAGAGGTCCTGCTTGCCAGAGAGGCAAACAGCTAGGAATGAATGAAGACTTAAATTGGCCATCAGGACTTGTCTTCCCAGATGGAAATAAAAGTGCCTCTCATTTTGTGTTAATGGCTTGTAAACCTTAGTTTATCTGTTGTTCTTGCTGTCCTATAGTGATGGAGAAAAATTATTCTGAGTAAACACTTCTGACTTCCTGGAATAGATCTCCTTATTCTTATATGGTTTTTTATGATTTACAGTATCTTCTTGGCAGTAACTGCAGAGCTGTATCATTATATGATAGATGGACAAGCATTTACTCATTCACTCACAAGGGATTAAAGAATAACCTGCAGCAGTGTTTGTTATATGATTATTGAAATGCCCTGCGGCTGTTAAGACAGCTAGGTCTGCCAAAACAAACATTAACTACTAGAGTTCAGTTGAAAGTAATAGTGCACTAGCACCCATAGGATAGTACTTGCATGAGGAGGCTTTTCATACAACGGTTGTATAATCCTCCTTGAAATGATGAGGAATTGTAACAAGCATATTAATCTGCCCAATTTAGTCTGACATTTTACTGCAAGCAGCAAAGCTTTGATCCTTGAGGACAACATTGCTTCTCTGAATAAGATACTCCAGTTATGTGCCAAGTCCTGTGCTGGGAGCAGCTAATGGTTCTTTTTCATGTGGATGGTACAATTTGATGTTATCTGAGGAACCCTAATATAGCATGTATATATACACTGTGGTGTATGTGTCTATGCATATATATACACACTTGTATATATGCTCATATGTATATATACACTTGTATGTATATTTTGGAGCAAACTGATTTTATTTTTCCTTTTAATGCAATCTGTATTTATTTTTGCTTAATTAAGGCTCTTCATTTATGAGGGAATCCCAACTGAAACCTCAATATGCTGTAATTTTTCTTCCTGCTCTGAAACCTGTCCTTTGGCCAATAACACTTTTACTCTTGCATTTTTTAGTGTGCATTTGAGAGGATGGTGATAAGAGAGCGAGCCTGAATGATTTTGGCCAGATACCTCCTAAGTGTTCATGTTAGCCATTTTGGGGTTCAGTGAAGAGAAGGTCCTTTAAAGTCAGTCTTTATTCCATAAGGACTTGGTATGTTGGTATATAGCTGGTTTAAGAGTAGGTTTTGGGACAGAGTAAGGCAAAGAGAGGCAGGGAAGGCAGAGCACAGAGTAGGCCAATTCACTGCTGCCTTTCTGCTTTCCGTGAAACCTGTCCCACATAAGCAGTAACTGAAACCATTGCAGTATAAAACACTTGGAATGGGTTTATATGTCAGTTTTCCCAGAGAGCCGTCTTGCCTGTGCTTCCTAATAAAAGGCTATAGTTGGTCATACTCACTTTGACCCGAGTTTGATGTGCATATGGCACTAGGGGAAACTGGGTTTGTTTAATAGGCATGGGTTGTTTCACAATTGAAGGAAAAGTTTAAGAGCTCCTGCTGCAGGCAGGGGTTTAGTACCAGGGCTGTTCCTGTTACAGCTTTTCTCTGCACACAGAAGAGGTGCAAGGCAGAAATGTCAGGGAGAGCAGAACTGTGCTGTGCACATCAGGCATTCAGGCTGCAGTAGTAGCCAGTGTCCCATGTTAGGGTGGTAGTGCAGGAGCAACGGAGAGAAGCCTGTTTCGCATGCTTGGCTAACTAGGTAGTTACCCATGAGGAAATAGCATAGAATGGTTTGGGTTGGAAGGGACCTAAAAGCTCATCTAGTTCCAACCCCCCTGCCATGGACAGGGACACCTTCCACTAGACCAGATTGCTCTGAACTCATCCAGCCTGGCTTTGCATGTGAGGAGGAGGAATACCTTCCTGTAATATTCCAGGTGATTAACTTATGCCCTAATGCATACATTTCTGGTCTTGTTTCGTTTTACTTCACATAAAGTGCCATAGGATCACTGTGATTCTGTTTGTAAATTTAAACTGATAGAGGCATTTCATTTATATGTAAGAATCTTAGGTCTTGCCACAAGGATTCATTGCAAGCAGCCCAGTCCCTTTAGTAATTGCTGTATCTGTAGAGATATTAGCTTGCATAATACTAGGTAAAGTCCCTGCTGAAGAACTGGTGCTGGAAATGGGGGAGGGACAGTGTCTTGTACAAGTATGTGGACTGATCTGGCCTACCAGACTGTTACTCAAACTGGGATTACCAGAGTCTAGTAGAAGTGGTGTTGGATATCCGAATTGCTTCATTTTGCTACACGTATGTTAACAACCCTCTTTGTTAAAGGGCTTTCACATTTGTTAGTGTGGAAGGGGATATATTTTTGCTTTCACCCTAACACAGATCCTTCTTTTTAAAAAAGCCAAACACAGAGAGATGGGGTTTTAATTACATAAGAGATCATGTGGTCTTACTAAAATGGTTTTAAACAAACCTCTCCGAAGTACAGTATGCACTTGAAGATAGAAACGTAAAGATGCTCAGCTACCTCATCCTTGTGGTTTTAATTTAATGGTACCTATGTATCAAAACGGCTTTATGTGAAATTCTTTACTTTCTGAGCACGGTTTTCTACTGGTTGTTTTGACTCTGTTCTTACGCTCTTCCCCTGTGATTGACAGTAAGGCCACACAAGGTGGAACAGCCAGAGTGTAAAGCCACAGAGTGGGCTCAGAATTCATAATCACTTCATTTTCTAGTACTCTCCAGCTACTTCAGTTTGAGTTACAGGTTAAACTCGTGTGGTGCTTCAGCCGTGGGAGTTTTCTAATATGTGCTTTCAATCTTTTTCCTTGTAGCAAGGCAGTCATTAGGTGATATAATTGAAGTGCTACGCTGTGTGAAAGAATAAGCACAAACTCGTGTTCTAAAGAATGCTTTTCTGAAACAAGCCTCCTAATACTGCAGAAAACAACAACAAACCCCCCAAAGACCAAAATCCCACCGACCCCAAACACCCCCCCCCCCATAAAAAAAGGGGTAGAACCCCTTGCGAAGGTAAAATAGATAAAACCATAGTTCCTTGGATAAATGTGTTCTTTCTCCTCATACTCTTGTTCTTCCCTAACAGTTGAGCATTATGAATTTGAGATGTCTAGCCTGATAGGCTTTCTGTTCCCCCAGAAGACCCCTTTAAAATCATTAATGGGAAGCTGTTGCACCAAAACAGATTTTCTTAGGTAGTGGTGGCTTGGCTGCAGACTAGCTCTATAAGAAAATGAATCCTACAAAGACCTGTTTGTTCTGGGATCAGGAAAACTCTCAGGCAAACTGCATGCAGCCCATCTGCTTAAGATGAGGCTTCACAATTGGCTTTTCCTCATTGTGAGGACTAGCTGGCCCTTGAGTGAAATCTGCAAGCTTGAGTTGCTTGTTTCCTCTTCCCAGTCCCCCCATCAAATAAAGAATAAGGTTTGTTGCCAGTATATTAAGAGACAAAACCATTTTCTAGCCATTTGTTTGCAGGGCGCATAATAGCATCCTTGCTGTCAGCTTTCCATGTGAAGGTCAGCAGTTGCCAGGAACCCGAATTGGAGGTAGTGTCCTCTTCAGTGGTGCAGGAGCAGTGTGGAGTTGAGGAATACAAGCTTTTGAGAGGCAAGGGCTGTACTGATAGTCACAGAGCAGGATGCAGGAGCCATGCATGTATGCTAACTCCTAGTTTAATTCCTTCTGTGCATAGAATTAAAAACTTCAAAATGCTGAAACTGTGCAGGAAAGGGGAAAATCTATTATATAAGGAGCTTGTAGAGATGTTGAACTTTGGTTCTGTCTAAAAAGCAAAAAGCCATGTGCAATAGCAAAGTAATTGTCAACACATTATCAGTTACAGCATGACTGAAACCATGGCCAAGCTTTGGCTGAGAGCTATGAGCACTAGCTTTCCAAGAGCTGGAGAGCTAGGGAGGCTCAGTGAAGGGTTTGCAGGGAGTCGCACTAGTGGCTAGGACAGATGGACTTGAAAGTACAGCTGGGTCCTGCTGCACTCTAACTAGTGTCTGCTTCCACAGCAGGCTGCTAGCTGCCTGCTTGAACTGTTGAATATTTAGATCCACTCACAGTCCCCTGTGTCAAGACCACCCTGCTGCTGCTCCTGTCATGTAGATTTGGCACAGAAGCTGCATTTAAGCAGGTAATGGGTTGCATGTTGAAGCACAGGCTGGTCTCCCCTATTGAAAAGTGTGTAAAGAGCTGAATTCCACTGGCTGAGTTATTTACTAGTTACTGATATCATTTTATCTTTCCATAGACTGGCTACTTCACCTGCTTCAGTGCTGAAGCAGATGCTGTGACTTTTTAAAAACCAAATGAAATGCAGATTTTTCTCACCCCAAACTATTTAACAGAAAGATGTGAAACGGTCTTACCATTATGCAGTAATGGAATGGTAGCCCACAGTGGGATAATTATACCTGTACCACCTTAGTATTAATGTTGGAAAAATACTAAGCTTTGCTTATACCTATTTAGGAAGAACCTGAGTGATGTGTGCAAGGTGGATGTGAGATGTTCTTTCCAGTCCATCAGCAATTGGAATCTCTGAGGTAGTGTGTTACATCAGCTGGCCATGTTACATTGCACCCAAGAGCTTACAGGAAGCTATGTGATGAGATGGGCAAAGTCTGGGTGAGTGGTGTAGCGCTCCCTCCACATTTAGAGTGATTGAACATGGGGCACCACAGCTGGCAGATGCTGCTGAGAGAGATACTTGGGATGCTCTAGCTCAAGGCTGGTGGCTATAAGCAGAAGCTACAGTCCTCACATGAAGTTTTAACTATAAGATTTTAATTCCAAACACAAAGGATGGGATTTTATAGTATGCTGGAGCCATCAGATCCTTAACCAGCTTTGTCAGTGGTGTGACTTCCTGTCTCCTAGCCCATTTGCAGCCTCTTGTCGCACCATTACAGTGATGATACAGAGTGAAGTGGATCTTGATTGTCTCTTGTAGCCCAAGTCCTTTCCAGTTTGAAAACGCTCTTTGTATTGGCAAAGACAACTTAAAGGCACTCTTCTCTACTCTCAGCTGACTGGTAATGCCCACTGGGTTTTCTAAAACTCTCTAAATCTGTATCTTCCAAAACCTCTTTGCTCTTAGCGAGTTGATTTGGCTGACCCAGGCACCACTCTGAAATATGCTGCTGTTTTTACTGGCTTCATATCATAGCAGGACTGAAAAAGGTAAACACCAAGAATATTAAGTGTGGTAGTCTGTTTGGTTTAACAACCTGTTTGGTGCATCTGACTCAATGCAGGTTGGATACTCTTCTTCTGGTTAGAATTTGAGGTGAATACTATCAATGAGAAGATTTATGCTGGTGAAGTACCAGAGCTGAACCATGTGGCTTAGTGCTGTAGCTCAGCTGGTATTTAATATACTTGTTATCAGATGTCTCCATGTCTTTAGTTGTGGGTGGTTCTTCCTCTCTTGTGCTGGGTCTACTGTGGTTCTGATCCCAGTCAGCTGATAGAAACTGGTATTGTGCTGTCTGCAGAGATCCCCAGAGTTCTTTGTGAGACTGGAGGAGCAGTGAAGAGGGGAGGAAAGGAGGCAAGGAAGAGGCATAGGGCTTCCTTGTAGAGTGGTTGTCAGTTTAACTGTGAAGTGAAATGATAGCCTTGAGCTGTGTGTGGTTTCATGCTGGGAGCAATGCTGGTTAGATTGGAGGTTTTATTAGTGAGCTTCCTCCCCTTGGGAAGGAAGGTGCTGGGCCAGGGGATACCTGTGTGGCTGAGAAACTGGAGCAAGGAACAGAACCCACTGGAGAATTTGGGGAAGAGGGTTAACACTGGTGCTAGGAAAAATGGACATGAAATGACAGCTTTATTTCCTAAAAATACACTTAGGTGAGTATTTATTAATCATCTGTTAGCTGGGCTTCCTGTTATTTTTATGGGCTGAGGAAATAAAGGTAAACTGAACAGAAGTGCTGAATGATTATCTTGAACTTACAAATGGACCCAGCTGTATCTCTGTTCATCCAAGTAGAAAAGGAAGGTAATAAATAGCAAACCAGCTTCAACTAATCCCACTTGGTACAACTTTCTGTGCGTATGTTGTATGCCTTGTGTAGTATAGGGCTGTAATTCAAGGTGCCCCTGTTCTTGTGGAAATTTTAGTAGAATATTGTCTTGAATTTGGGAATTAACTCTTGTCTGCTGTGGAGACCTTCTGGAGTTGGGGTATCATTTCCCATTACATGCAGCAGAGAAAACTGATGTTAGGCCAGTCTCTTCTACACCGAAGTATTAAGTCAAAATACAGTTTCTAAGGGTGATTTGATGGGTACACAGAAACACTAGGGTTTTAAGTATCTCTGAAAGCAAAATGCTTCAGGTATGCTGGCAAATAGCTTGTAGTTCTGATGTGTGTTGCACTACTTGCTTGTATCTTCAGTCTTTATATTTAGCATTTAAATTTAAAGAGTTATCAGTGCAGAAGGGAAGGTTCTTAAAATGCTGCTCTGATTGTATGTATGAATCAAGGTAATTGTCATGAATTGTGTTAGAGTGGAAACCAATAACCAGCTTCCTACAGAGTAAAAATATTAGTGCTTTCCACTTAAAACTTGTAATGCTTCTGTGCACCAGACTCTGAACCGGGCATCCTGGCTGGTATAGATAATGCTGCTCAAATTAAGAATCGCTGTGGGTGATGCAGGGAAGCAGGGTTTATTGGGGGGAAGGGGAAAGAGCCACAGTGCTGAGGGAAGAGGACCAAAACTCATTGGAAAATTAGCTTATTCTCAATTCATAGTCCTCTAAGTCTTACACTAAACCTTACACACTGCCTAACAAAGCCCCTGTTGTTTGAGTTATTGTCAAGAGAACTAGATAATAAAACACCTTTAATTACGGAAAACTTTAGATTGTAAGCAGTAAGTATGAAACTTCTATTTTTTTGGTCATAAACGCAGTTAACTTACAAATGCCATACCGAAACTTTTCCAGAAGTAGAAACCAAGAGGCTACTGTTTTGTCTTGTAGACTTGTTGTAATTGTTGATTACAGGGTGGCTTTTAGAGCATCAGAGTCGTGTTTTAAGATACTGTGACCTTATGTGGTGCTGCCTTGTGCAAATTCTTAACACTGTAGCCTTAGATTAAAAATCATTGCAAGACACTGAAATGCGATGGAAAACAAATGCTTAAGTGTGACTAGATTGCACATGCTTTGACAACGGCATGCGTTCGTGCTCTTAAATACGCTCTGAAATGAGAGAAATCAAGTGTTTGCAAGCCGGGAGGAAAACGGCAGAGAAAAATTGTTTAAGCATAGGTTAGGGCTAAGCCCCCTTAGATGCTGTTTCTGCTGAATTCTTCCCTGTCACGGTGCCTGCTGCATTCCATTGCTTTTGTCTGGGCTTGGTATTTGGGATATTTTGGTGTGAGGGCTGGAAGGTGGAGGGGGGGGATGGAACCACGCTAGAAGCTGGTCAGCAGTAAGGAGAGGAGCGCTGGTGTGGGAATTGTGGAGTGGGGTCAGGGTTTAACTTCAGTGGCCATTCATCAGATGATGATTGATTGCTGTGCAGTCCCGGGGGACGTTTAACAGCATCCCCGCCCATCCCCCTGCCCTCTTTGAAAGCAGATGGACCAAAAAAGAGGGAGAACGACACCCAGGAATTCCTGCTGTTGTAAAATGTTTTTACGGTGCACTGTACAGCCTTTCCTGAAGCAATCACATTTATGGCCTTGCTGTTGTATTTCTTGGGCTGCTGTGGCTGTAAAAGATGAATAGCCCTGTAATATGGTTCACTGATTCTGTTTAAATTGAAGTAGGCTCTCTTTATTGTTTTGTGTCTAAAATTGTATGCCACCAATTCAGGAAATATTTCCTGTTTGGGAAATAATCAACCCATAGCTGATTTATTTTAGAATAAATCACTTTTAACTATCTCTAAAACTGAATTCCCCTCTTGCTTCTGACTCCTCTTTTCATTTAATTTGGGTGGAGAGCCCAAAGTACTAATTAATGTGGTGAAGCACTTCTTTAAAGCAAAGCAAAGCATGCACGCAGAGCTAACCACACACAGCAAAACACCCCCAAACAACAACTGCTACTAAAATTGATTCTGAATCCTTTTACCCCTTACTGGACCGCTTACCAGGATAGGGATTGGAAAGGCAACAGCTTTTGTCTTAAACGTTTATAGTATTAAAAACTCCACCAAACAACTATCAATGTCCTTTTATTAAAACCAATGGAAGCGCACAAAACCCCTTCTGAACAATTGTCTTGTCTTTGCAAATGTTAGTTTTCGCTTTAGTTTTACTTTAAAACAATAGAATTTTTAATTACTACAAAAAAGAATCAGTTCACTAAACGCAGTTTACACAATTCTGAGTTTCTTTTGAAAGGTGTAATCTGTGTCTGCTCTCTCTTTCCTGTCTGCCCATCACAGTGTTTGTGTAGCTCGGAAGGAACAACATGTTTGGTTTCTCCTTCAAACCAGTTTTTGGTACACTTGGGGAATGTAAAACCATTTTATTTACAGCTTGATGGATCTCTTGACTATCATCTCTGCCTCTTCAAATAAGGGGGAGGAGGGGGGAGTGTTAGGACTCTCCTTAAAGTACCGTGTGGTGTTTTTAAGCTGATGTCTGTTATGGAAGAATTAGTGTTTTATTATTCCTTCCCACTGCCCATGCACATTGCGAGACCAGCCTTCTTACTTGTCATATAATGAGCATAGAAGGAGCAATATGTTGCTGTATTAACAGCACAACTGAAACGGTTTGCTTTTAGGCACACAGTGCATGAAGCCTGAATTGAAAACATACTCACGTATTGTCCTGCTTACATTGTTGGTGTGAATTTTTGCAGGGGTGCTTCTTGGTGGCCTGGGGTGGGGGGTGCGTTTGGGTTATTTTCTCCCCCTTCTATTTAGAAACAGGCATAGAAACTTAATCTAGCAGTACGTGACCTTTGTGGCCATGACCTAGGGACTGGTGTGTGAGCAGGCTTGAGCTTTAACAATAAATGCCTGGTTGTGGTTGCAAGCACAGGCAAGCTGGATGCTGTGCTCCAAGCTCCGTTAGCCCGCCTGGCACAAATAAACCCCCCCTTGCTCTTGCACCCTGCACAGCTGGGCTCTTTCCACTTTAATTCTATGGGAGTGTGGCCCCATGGCTGGGTAGAGCTGATGCCCAGCCCGTTGGACGCTCCTGACAGTGAGTATGTAAGATCAGGCACAAGAGGAGAATTCCGCTTGTACTTCTGCCAAGTTTGGGGTTCCTGTTGCAGTCTTTGTGTCCACAAAGGAGTTTCTTGGGAGCTGCTAGTTCATCTTGGAGCTGACTCTTTCACGTTTCTTCTGGTGGGTAGCTCCCTTCCCCACTGACAGCAGTAGGGATTATGCATTTGTGCTTCCTCTTGTGTGCGTTTAGGGGAACTGTTCTGAGTAACAGGGTAGTGATGGAGATCAGTCCATCATGGTCTACTTTTTCCACCCAAGTTTAACTCTTTTGCTCTCAGGCTTAAATCTAGGTTGTTTTCATCATTTGGTTTACCAAGAAACAATTATCAATGGCTCTATAGTATTTACCCAAGGCTTTCCTCTGCTATGTCCTATGTAAGCGGCATATTTCTGAAATCAGATTATGGCTCTTGTCTCCCTTCATTCTAAATTCATGAGTGATGTTTGCCACCACACTGTGGTGGGTGGCAGGAGGAAACTGAATAGCTAAGCTTCTCTTGGGTTTAAACAGCTGAATGACTCCTTTACCACTGGATGATGTTACCTCACAGGAGTGCCTGGGCGACAGGGCTGATCTATGGTGTCTGACAGAGCTTTTGCTTCTGGTATCTTCCAAAATGGAGGACTGACAGTAGATTTAACTTCCTTCTGGACTTGTGTTCATATGGTCACTGCTTTCCTTCCAGCTGCTTCTACTTGATTGAGGCCCCAAATCCTTGCTGTGTGTTTTTTAAGTATATCAGATTCATACGACTTAACTTGATACCCTGTCTTGGTTTTCATTCTCTCTTAACTTCTCAGTTGTTTAAGTGGAGTCATTCAGCAACATGTAATAAGCATCCCTTGTAATTTCAGCAGCGAAATTAGAGCTGCATGAGCAAGTGAACAGTGTATACAGATTTAGACAACCATGGTGTAAAGACAGGGAACCCTCTAGTTGAGAAGTGTAATGCATTTGAACAGTGAATTTCAGAGCCAAGGCAGCTTTTTACTCACAAAAGATGGAAGGTATTAGACACTGCTTGAACAGAAGCAAACCCTACAGCAAAACTTAACGGGAGTTTACTAAAGCTTTTGCTCATGCACGCACAAACACGCATGTGTCCCTTGAGAAATGAAGCCATGTACCACTTCAGCTGTTGCGTTTATAGGAGCTTAACGTGGCACTTTCTGCAGCACAGGCAATCTGAGGGCATCACCTGTCCTAGCCTCCCTCCCCTTGCTTTTGAGGGAGAAGGGAAAGGAGGATGTTAGCATCATATCACAAACAGTTAGCTGGAATTGGGACTGGCTGGATGACAGCTGTGAGAAGACAGGCATATCAAACACTTGTCCAAGCTTCATTCTGCTCTTGCTCCTTTCTGTAAGGTAGATTCCAAATAGCTGGTGATGGAAAAACTTTAGCGGGGAACATTGTTTGCCATTTCGTAGTGGAGTTTTGACTCCTCCACTCTAGTTGAAATAGTGTATGTGATGAAGAGCAAGACTTGGGATGCAAAGCTTTCTTGTGTTGAAGTGTTGTACTCCTTGCATCTTTGAAGATAAGACAGCTGGTTTCAGCTTGCCCCAAAGAAAACACACCTCCATGGAAGGTGCTATTTCTGTGTGCTGCTTCCCTCTAGTGGATGGAATGGGAACAGTTATGGCTGAATGGATACAGCTTCCTGGGCTAGCATCTTAGTGCAAGACTTCCATTGTGATTTGAGTACAGGGGTTTTAAGTGCTTTGTGAATAAAATGGGGGTTTAGTGGTCACCCACAGTTGGCTTTCAAATGCTCTGATAGACATGCTAATGTTCCAGTCGTGCTTTCCAATTCTAGCATCTTCTGAGTATTACTAGTATAGGACCATTGCGTCATAGCAAAGGGTTTTCTTGCTTTGTTGTTGGCAGTGGCAGAAGGGCTCTTGCCTAATGTTGTCCCTGCCCTGAACAAATAGGGTATTTGCATGCATGTTTGGCATGTGTAATTTGTTTTCCCCCTTCTATGGGGTGGTGTGCTGGAGCTGGAGTTCTCCAGTGTGTTGGTTGTTAAATGACCCACCCGCTTAAGAGAATGTGATGGCTGTGTATGCAGGAAAAGTCTTCACCTGAAACTTGCTATAGATGACATCTCCAATCTGCAAGTGTTGGCAGATGGCTTCCGCTCCTGAGAGGAGCTGATGTGGACACTCTTCCTAGTATTGTATTGCAAAGAAAACAATGACACTTCCATCTAACTGTTGAGGTATGATTTGGAGCTTACTGGGGAGGATAGCTCTTACTCTGTAGAGGGAGAATTGTAAAGTCTTTGTCTACTGCCTCTGTCTCCTTTTATAGTTGATCTCTTGGCCTTTTTTACACCCTGACTCTCTTTTTCTCCTTAATTTTTCATCAGATAGTAATATAATTCTTTTGTTTTTCCTTTTTTTTCCTTCTAGGTACTGCATTTCTACTGTGATACTTGTTCTGTCCCCATATGTCGGGAATGTACCATGGGGCGACATGTGGGTCACAGCTTTATCTACCTCCAAGATGCCCTACAGGATTCCAGGACTCTCACCATTCAGCTCCTGGCAGATGCTCAGCAAGGACGACAGGCTATCCAAGTAAGAGGCTCTCAACTTGAAGACTTTTCCCTCCCTTCCTTCTTTGCCCCACAGCTTGTCTGTTATAGAGCAAGGTGTCAAGGCAAAAAGCTCTCTGCTTCTGCTGTCAGTTTTCTCACCCCTTCTGTTCTCTCAGATTTCTGACAGAAGTGGCTGTGGGGCTGAAAAGAAAGCGCTGTTACGAGTTTTGCATTCTTGCAGCATAATCCTGTTGTGTAAATCACTGTACAAACGTGGCTCTGTAAAGCATTTTGAAGAAAGTTCTGATCTTGTATAGTAGTGCTGAGTATAGTTTTGCTTTTATGACTGAGACTTTTCAGCTGTCTTCCATGCCTGTACAGCATCTAACCCATTAACTGCCTATGGCTCTGGTTACCTCTTCAGTGTTGCCACCAAATATAAAATACTAATTGGCTGTTGGATTAGTGTGAAACTTTAACCTGCCTGTGCAGAGGATCTAGAACTACCTCCGTACAAAGACTACTCCATGCACACATGCAGTTGCATGCTGTAGTTGCCTGTTACTGCATTGTACCTCAGCTATGTTTTATAATGCAAAGGGCTGGAAGGAAGGTAGCACAGTGCTTCAAACTAACAAGGAATTTATGTAGGGAACTAACCTGCAGGGAAATGCAGATACTTACTTTGCTGAGTAATACCTCATAGTAACTATTATAATCTTAGTAGTAGTTTTGCCTGCATAAAGACTTTTGATAGGGAAAGCTTAGTGGGAAGCTTTACTCCACACTACTGCTTTCTAGTTTTGTTAGCCTCAGATGCCCTGAAATTCTGAAACTCAGCACTTCAATGTAATTTAACTAAGACTTTTAGTAAACATTGGTAGAATGCCATGGATAGGAAGTAAATTTGCTTTCTGCATTGGGTTTGTTTTCCTGGTACATGCATGTCACAAATAACACAAACCCCAAACCGAACCTGTTGTGCACCCATCACTGTTTGTTTCTAGTATGAGGAAGTAGCTTGTTCAGTGAAATGGGCAGCTAACTTCTGTTCCTAAGCCTTTGTGCCTGTGGAATGAAATAAGTATTGTGGCAGTCTAGATAGTAAACTATTGTTGATGTCTCCCTTTAGCTTGTGATGCTTAACTTATTGCAGCAGAACAGCAAACACCACATTTCTGAACCTGCATGGCTAATCTAAAACTCCACTTAACACAGAATCCTGCAAACCATAGCTTGTTTTTAAATGGATCATAAGGCTCTTCAGCAGCATCCATACTGAAGCATTTCATGTGTCCCCAAAATGAGCAAGGAGAAAGGGATAATGCCTCACTGGTGTTCTGAATTTCTCATTTGTCATAGACAAGGGCTTGTCTGTTAGTAATTCAGTTACTGCTGTTGACCTCCAGGACTCTTCATCTTTTAACTGGTGTGGTTAAATCCTCTAAGAAGGGACTGTCTTTTGGAGTAGAAACTATCAGAATAACTCTGCTACTATTGCATGGGTGCTTCTGTGCCTGCCTGCTTCACACTAGGCTTACTTCATTCTTCCTCTCCAGTTTTCTTCTGGCTTTCATGTTAGAGGCTCCTGCCTCTGGGGTGAGCTGCTTAATATATGACAGTACAGGTAGAAGGAGGGTGGTACCGGTTGTGCTCATGTAATTGAAACAAGAAGCTCAACTAAACTTAGTCTGCAGATTTGCCCTGGTCTAACTACAGCCTGCCCAGGTTAAGAGGCTATCTTGGAGTTGTTAATAAAGCAGCTTGTGTGAAGGTTATGAAAAATGAACCATCCTTAAGACCTAAGTTGTATTAGCTTAGTGAGCTTTTTAATCTGGACCACTGGAGAAAGGGTGGTGAGTGAGCAGACTGGGGGTAATCTGTGTGTGCACGAGCAGAAATGAGGAAGACTGTACAGCTAAAGACAGCTACTAAGTAATAACAGCAACAATTAGAAGAGCATGTGATGCAGTGAAAAGCAGAGGTGTCTGACTGAAAGGCTGATGCAGTGAGCCTGCTGCATAAGGAAGCTTTCTTGAAGCAGAGCTTTCCCTGTTCTTGGGCTGCGAAGCAATATATTTATCCTAGGGAGGTGACAGCATGTCAGCATAAATGTAAAACAAGCTCTAACTAGCCTCTAAATTAAAAGGAATTGACTTCAGTGCTTTTCTTAAGGATGGGAAAGAGTCAACAGAATTAATGCCAGGGCAAGCTGCAGTATAAGGAACATGAAGCGCTAAGAGCATTGAAAGTAATATGGTGTGGTTACACTTGTTAGTGGGACTGATTCATGCTGCTATATTAGAAACTCTTCGTAATAGGCTCTGCAATAGGTGTCTTGACATGAGATGTTGAGGCTGGATGATGAGGAGTAGTTGTGAGTAAAGGGGAAAAGGTGGAATTTGAAGGGTGTTGCAGGCGAGCGGAAGTCAAGCTGTGAGTCAACTGGCTGGGGAGAGTATCTGGTTAACTGAAGGCTTTTAGGAAGAACTGTTTATTTAAACTCTTCCTGTGGCTCTGGAGGAAAGGTTGTTTTTCAGACTCAAAGAAAACAAACCCAAAACACCAGGCTGTGAGTTGGGATACGTTTCAGCCCCTTGGTCCGCAGAAGCCTGGTGTAGCCTATCACTGCTGAAAGTCCAAACCCCACTTCTCAAAGGAGTTGAAGAGAGAGGCTTGCTTGTTACAGTGAAGCTCTGCAGCAATGGAGCCCTTCCCCTGCTTCCCTGTGCTGTACTGATCCTGGTCTGGATCGAGTGTTTCTAAGCCTGTTCCTAACACAGGAACTTGTGCTTGTGTGCCTGGCTGGTGAGCTGATGTAGCTGAAAGGGTAACCTTTCTTTGGGATTACTTTCTGGCTGGGTCAGCCTCCTGGCTTCTTTACTGCAATGCTTCAAGGCCTGTTGATGGTGCCAGGGAATGGAGCAGGAGCACCCAACTTTATGGCTTGTAGGACCTCTTTCTTATCTCAGTGGAAAGCTATCCTCCTTGCTGGGATACTTTCCTAGCCTTTTCAGGGGCTTGAATTGATTTGCAGGATGTGCAAGCCAAAGCTGACACTGGATTAATGGCATGGGGGCAAGCAGGGTTGCTGGCTTTCTGTATGGGGAGCTTGCTCTGCTGCCTTGTTTTACCCCATGGAAGTGCACACTTGGCTGTCTTCTTTCAGAACTTTTTCCAAGGACTGGGCCACAAACTGAACGTAAATCTCTTATGATGAAAGATAGATGGCTTCTTCAAAATGTCATGTCCTTAAAATACGTCTATACATGTGTAATTGTATATATGTATATGTGCGTGTAATCTAATGCACTTGAGGTAACAGTAAAGCATTGAGTGCTTGTTCCCATTTAGGGTCAATTTCCAGGTGAAGATGTTAGAATACAGTTTAATCTGTTCATGTCAGTTGTCTTAAAAGTGGTTTTAGTGGAAAAGATTCTTTCCTGGATGAGTCTACAGCAGTTTTTTGCTGGGATGCTTGAAAGTGCAGACTTCCACACTTAATGCAGTGACATTAGTCATGCACAGGACACAGAGGGAGCTGCTCTCATCTAACAGCATGAAAGGTTTAGGAGCTGGTGGTAAGGTAGGTCAGCCATTAAGGCAATGCCTCTTCTCTCACAAATATGGGATATTGTAGGAAAGAGGGGTAGGGAGGTACTGCAAGAAACCTGGTCAGCCAGAGGTGAAGCTGATCTATTGCCTTGAGCCTCTGCCCTTCAGTGGAAGCTTCCCTGTGGGTTGCCATATGGGTGTCCGCTAAAGGGAGGTCAGTAATGGAGAAGGATGGCACAGCTCTACTGCAAGGGATCGTTCTGGTGCTGTCACATTGAGTTAGCTCAGGCACCCCTGTGCCTGACTTTGAAGTCAGGCTTGTAGGTTTGAGTCCAGAGCAAACCAGAATGGAGTCTGTGCCTTTCTGGATCCAGGATATGTGTCAACAGAGCCTGAATTTCTTTGTACTTCTAGTTACTGGTTTGTGTTGTGTTTGAGTTCTATAGCATAACATCTGAGCAGCTGGTTATTGGCAAAGATGGATTTGACACTTACTGCCGTCCATACTATTGTTCTGTCTAAAACTGCAGGCAAAAAGTCTGTTGTTAACAGTACAAACCAAAGTGATTGTCAACTTTTGACAGGACTTAACTTTAGCCCTCCCCCTCATCAAAGCTTCTCTTTAAATTCTCTTCATGTGAGAGTTTTTGTTCGAGTGAGTTTAAGTGGTTTACATGTTTGTCCTGAAACCTTTAAATTGGTCCAGTTACTATGAAGTTCTGTAGCTGCACCAGTATTACTGCAAAGCCACTGTTAACTAAGCCTGTTAATCCTAGTATCTTTACTGCAACTATACTTTGTATATGATCTTGCAGTTAATTTTTAAGTATAAGAACATTAGGAAGCTTATATCCAGTTCTTGATGCTGGAGAAAGCTAGCTGTTACGTTCTGGTTGCTTTATCCTGCCTTGAAACAGTCATATGTAATCTGAAAAGTTCTGGGAAGCAAGCCTTTGTTACCATAAAGAGCTAAAACCAGGTGAGTTAGGGATAGAGCACCTTCCATCTGGTGGAAGAGGGCTTACTTGAGAGATACGGAAAGGTTTCCTTAAGCTTTTTATATTTAGTGTGCTTTTAAAAGCTAGAGAGGGGTTTGTCAGAGAATATGCATCTCAGAGGTTTTTTCCTCTAATGAGGATTAACTTCCTCTAAACTCCTTTAAGGGTGAATCCTCCATAGTGAGGTAGGCAAGTATGCATTTACAGTTCTTTGGCAGTTACCTGTGGTCCGTTCACCCCTGAAATACTGAAGGATTCATCTGAAGAAAACAAACTTTGTTCTCAAGTCTGAATGTTCTCTTCAGACACTTGCACCTTCATTAGAAAACTTGAGAGTAGCAAACTTGAATATTGGAACTAATGTCTGTTTAGATGAATGGCATTAAGAATCTTAAAGACCTTTTTAACAAAGCTGGCATTGACGCATTGCAATACAGTTCCCATAAGCAGCCTTTATATATCTCCTGGTATTGCCACAGTGGCATGTTGTTGCTGCAGTTTGTTCAAATGGTTAACTTGCTGAAACGAATTGGTGTAATCATGGGTCAGTATCTGGATTAACAGGCTCTAAGTAGCTGTGTACTGTGTGGACATAACTGGACATACTGATTTAATGTGGGGTTTGGGCTGTGGAAGCCCTGCAGGGAGGGCATCAGAACCTTTGTGGTAGCTCTGTAGTTTGTGGTCTGTCAGGACACATGCTTTGTAATGTTTGTCTTTCTCCTGGAGTGTTATGTGCTCCCAGTCATAGTTTTTCATGTAAAGAAGCAGCAGTAGTGGGAACATGTAGTGGTATTTCTAGACCACCACATCTAACTATTCCAATACTTCAGATTAAATTGTAGAAAGCTTTCTTGTTAACTTGAAGCTCCAGTTCCTAATGACCAATAGAAGACAGGAGATGTGAAAAATGCCTGAAACCTAAGATTGTACAAAATGGCAAACCCCAGTTTGGGCTGTTCTGTAGTCAGCCCAGATACCCATAAGTTCAGCCATGGTTTATGATACTGCTTAGTTGCTCCTGGCTCTTGCGGATGGCTCCTTCGTAGTTTGGTGTTGTAACGTCAGTGGCCATGTCAGAGCCTCCAGAGCAAGCTCATTACTAGATTTTCTCCTAGGAGGGTTTGGTTTAGCATCCTGTGTGTAGGCACCGAGTGCCAGTGACCCTTTATGTAGGGTTATATTTATGCAGAGCTAGGTCTAATAAGATGAAAAATCCTATATGAATTACAATAGTCTCCTTGAGGTGTAAACAAACGTGTTTGCATGAAATGTCCCCAGATTAAAAACTTAGATGTGCACCTTTAATAACCCTCATTAAATGCTTTGAAATATGAAAGCACAGTTAATACCGAATGCCTCTGTCCTCTTCTGCTAAAGTGTGTCTTCTGAATGTTGGTTTTGTTGCTATTTGGGTAGGTCGATAGGGAAGAGCAAGACATTCAGCAAGTGCTGGTTGCAGCTGCTAGTGATGGATGTCTGCGTTGCTTTCCTGCATGGAAAATAGGCTTTTCTGCCCCTCAGGAAGCTCTAGATGCAGGGTTTCCATTTGTTGTGGCCCTCGAACATAACCACCTGCACAAACACCATTACCTAAAGTTTATTCTGAGGAGCTGGAAGTGCTGGTTTCAACCCTAAACTTTACAAAATACATTGCAAAGTCCTTTGCTTTTTAACCCAAGATACCGGTGACATCACTAATAAAATGGTGTGCAGGCCCCTGAGAAGTCACAAGTGAAACGGGTACAGCTGCAACTTGCACTGTAATTGGCCAACATCAGGAAGCAGTAGTTGTCCTCCACCTCAAATTCAGTAGCCCAGTTCTTCACTAAACGCAGGCCTTGTCTTGTTTCCCAAACATGTGAACTTGCTTATCTCATTCACGAGCACTGGAATAATGATGACATAGCATGGCGAGAGTGTATTGTAAAAGCTGCTTTTTTCAGAGACAAGTTCTGCCCAGGAAATGCCTGCAGAACAGCAGAAGAGAGTTATCATGGTGAAGCTGTGATATCTTACAGAATCAAAGAGAACAAGGGATTTCCATGTAAAGAAGCTACCTAAAGTTGTACTGAAAGCTCTTGGCTTTTGCTTCAGATAGGTAACTTGCCTACCGCTGGTGTCCCCCATCATATCACTGCCTGCTGCTGTGCCTTTGATGCTGGTCAGACTTCCTAGGCTGTTCTGGCCTGTTTTGGAAGACTGCAGGATCATGTGAATTTTGCCAAAGCTTTACTGATATCCTGAACAATGTTAGAGCCTTAGTATTTTGGGCATCCTTCACTAATCTAAGCTATTCAGTCTCGGGCAAGGAAAAATTGAGATGATGGTAGGAGTTGTTGGTAGACAACTTTGTGTTATTAAGTGTAGTGACTTGTCCTACCATAACTGGTTCCTATGGCTGAAAGATCACAGCATCCATAGGGAATTAATACCTCTCCTGCTGTGGAGTTCCTGAAAGGTGGACTCTGATCTTAGTGAAGAACTGAGATTGCTTTTAGCTATCTAATGCTCAGTGCTGTGTAAAAAGCTCAAATAAGCAAATAAAGACCTTCCTGCTTTCACAGACACGCTTGCTAGGATTGGAATATGAGTGGATAGCATGGTTGGTTCCCTTCACTTCTACCTATTTCTCTTTGCAAGAGGAGGAAGGTGTTTTGCTGTAGCTGACAAGAATCCAGGTCTGTACTGGAAGAAATACGTACCTTTTCCCTGCAGTAGGTTCTGTATTTGAATGGCAAAGCAGAGATGATAGAGGTGCAGTATTCCTACATGTGGACTCTTCCAGCTGGGACTGAGACTTCCTGGCTTTTATGAAGCCTTAATCTGTGGCCAGCTGTGACTTCGTGTCTGCTTTTCAAATTGCTTTAATGAGAAGTTTCACTTTCTGTTAACTTGAAGCATTGAGTCACATTTGTCTGCCACAGGCTTTGTGTGAAGGCAGGTCTGGTCTGCCTCCAGCGGGCTGTGGGATATTTAGGCTGTCCATGAGCTTGAAGACATTCCCTGTTAAAAAAGTAGTGACCTGTGAGTTGCACAAAGGAGGAACAGCTAAAAGGCATGCTCCTTTTACTGAGCCCTGTGCTGCAGAGGGGCTCTCAAGGAGCACTCCTATTTTCCTCTGCTAGTTTGCAAGAGAGTTCTTTGGGTTTAAGATGAGGAACTTTGCCTTGTGTTGTTTTTGTCAGGGTTGTCTCTATCTTGTCTCCAGATGCTAGTCACCCGACCCAGATAGTCTTCCTCTTAGTTCTCGATTCCTGCATGACCTGGAAGAATACATTTAACTCGGATTAGTTTAACTACCTGGAATGGAAATGCCCAAGTAACGGGGCGCTTTGGGGTTTAAGCTTTAGTGTTCTCAGTGTTGGCATAATCCAGATGCTGTAGAACTTGTCAGATCAGATTTTGAAAATACCATGAAAGATAACAAAAACCCCATCTGACTTTCTAGATGAAGCTGGGTCACATTGAGTAGCTCATAGGTTGTTGCATCACCTTTGATACATACTCATAAACTGAGGATATTTTACAGCCTTTAAATTGGTTTTGCCAACTTTATAAAGCCTGCATTTCTAAAGGTAGGAGATGCTTTCTGCAAGAGCATTCTCTGGTCTGCCTAGTGTGAAACAGCTCGTGTTGTGAAGTGGTTCCTTGCATGAATGTGAGGGAAAGGTCGTACAAAGTCTATCTAAAATGCTGTATTTAAAAACTAATACCCAAGCTTATTTCCATGGCTCTTTCTGTAATGTTTTGTGAAACTGGAACAGTTTGAAAGGAGTTTTGCAAGAAAACAAGTTTTCATATGAGGGGAGAAGTGAGACTTGTTCCTTCCAGATGCGTTCTGTGTATTTGCAGAATACTACTATGGAATATTCCAGAGCTATACTGGGAGGAATTTGGTCTCTAAGGTGTGTGTCCTGGGGTCAGCAGCAGCAGTCATTTGTCTCCTTCTCAGCAGCTGGTGCAGTGCTGTGGGTTTGGCTTTCAGCCTGGGAGCAGCGCTGATAACACCGATGGGTTTAGTCGCTGCTCAGTCATGTTTAGTCTGAGCAAGGACTTTGTGAGTCT